>JAPYYX010000290.1:0-92625 GCA_030522605.1 Cremastinae sp. B BG-2022a | reverse complement strand
CCTGAAATTTTGCGAGGGTGTCTGATACTACTTAAATAAGATCCTCGCAAAGTTTCATCCATTTCTCTAGTTTTTTGATTTGGTAGGCAGCCACCTTAACATTTGGATTTTTTTTCTTATTTTTTATCTTGGAAGGTAAAATGCGTCACGACTGACTTTTAGAGTATAAAGAGATCATGCATTATCCATTTTTTCATACTACCAATTTTTTTCACGATATGAGTTAATTCATTCATTTTTTTGATGAATTCTATTATTTTGATAATATAGTAAAATCAAATTTTTTCTATTTTTCAACACGTGATTCTCATATGAAAAAATTCTTCATTCCGGAATTTAGATTTTTTCTTTTTGGTACAAGTAGAATACTTTTTTCCTCAACGATGAGATTCTCTCGCTCCGTCTTCGAGGACAGTTTAAATGCAAATGTACATGGTCCTCGAGAACTTTATCGTTTGAATCGTTTTATTCATTATTTTGGAAACACTTTAGTCCGTACATTTTCAGCACCTCGCTGTATATAACATTCTCTCAATCCAGTTTCTAAAAAAAAATACAGATATACATATTTCGCTTAACTTCTCTCTAATAATTTTTATCCGTGACAGAAATAATTTAATCGATAAGGGAAGAAGCTTTTCCGTATCAGCGCGAGTTTCAAATTCTTTCGTAATTATTACGACATTTTATTTTATTTTTACGAGCAACGAAAAAATATCTCTCGGCGGTGAAAAAAGTTGATTGGCCGATTATAGAAAATCGCGAGCTGTCAATAACGTCAAAAATAGCTTTTAACTTCATCGATTGCGAGAATCCGAAAGAATGCGCATAACGTGTAATTTTCTCTATTTTGCACACACGATCGAAATAAAAAATATGTGTATTTGTAGAAAAATCTAATGCGTTCGATAAAAAAATGTGAAAGAGTAACACAGAGTTTATTTCACAATTTATTCGCCAGCTCGCCTTTATACATATTCATGTTATCTTTCATTCCCTCTCTCGTCTCTCTCTCTCTCCTCTCTCTCTCTCTCTCTCTCTCGCCACGTTCCTTTTCAAAGATGTTACCGTGACATGTATCCTGCACATGTGTATGTAAATGTGCGTACATATTCGCGGACTATACCGTTATTTATCGGGACATTAACAAACACACTCTTCCCCTAAATGCGAAACTTTCACAAATGCGAATATTTTCGTTCTGGCTTACATTTTTTTTTAACATTTTATTCCCTTTTTTTCTTCACGAGCGTATAAAACACATGCGCTGTAATAACATACGAATCCAGCATAATAGCTTGATTGACTCGCAACTTTTATAGTTTTTTGAATTAGCTGTAATTTTTGTCTCTCTTTTTCGCCGTAACCAAAAAACAAGTAATCGCCATTCTCGTCGTTAGGTTCCGTGTTTGACGAGCTTGTTCGTACAATTTCTATACTTTCATGGAGTGTCAATTTAAACAAAAAACATGGATGTATTTTTTTAAGAGTCGAAATCTACGACGTGGAGAAGAAAAAAAGAGAATTCAATAAATAGTGACGGTAAAGAACTAATAACAATATTTAAAAATAATGGAAAACGTACCGTTATTAAATTTTGTTTAGTGGAAATGCATTCACGAAGAGAATATTTTTTTAACGAATTTTGTTTTTCTTCATTGAAAAAACATGGATGAATTTTTTTAGTCGAAAAGTCGACAATTTAAGAGAAATTATGTAAAAAAATTGTTTAGATGATGAAAAATTGAATATAAAAAAAAAATTTTTTATAAAAAAAGAAATTTTTTTCGAATCAAAATGTATTTTGGTACAGACGAAATAAAGTGCACCGAACAAAATTATTAACATAGACTGAAGAACTACAAACTACATTTTAAAAAAATGATAAACATACCGTTATCCAATTTTGTTTAGCGAGAAACGCATACGGGGAGAATATTTTTTTAACGAATTTTGTTTTTCTCGTTTGAAATGAGAAGGGGATAGCGCAAACACCGGTAATTCTCCGCGTCTCTATCTCGCGCTCTTTCTCTCGTCTAATTAACTCCGAAGATTGTCGGCGAGAGTCTCGGTGCAAGAAGCTGCTGTTTTGCCACCCGGTTACGACTAGAACTAATCTCTCTCGCTCTCTCTCTCTCTCTCACGAGGTTTATTTCTCGCGCGGCTCTCGCACACAGACGGCGAACGCGAATGTAATACCAGGAGGTTGGGAAGCTTGAAAAACTGGGCCTCTCGCGGTAGATAATTGAGAGAACGCGCTCACAACTCTCTCCCTCTCTCTCTTTTCTTCTCGTAATAAATGTACGTGATGCACTTACGGAGACGACGGACTTTCCGCCCGATTCCCATAGCACTTTCTTTGCCTTCTCTCTCTCTCTCTCTCTCTATGCTCGCGAATAATACACGAACGAATCTACTTTTTTCCAATTTTCACGAATTAGTCGAAGATTCGCGCGAGACTGAACGATTTTATTGCTTCGTTCATAATTAGAGATTTTTTTTTTCGTTTTTTGTTCAATTTTTTTCCTCACTTTTGTTATTTTTAGACTCGTCTGGCTCGAGGATTTAAAATTATAATCTTTTTTCGACGCAGACTGAAAACGCATCAGTTACGGGGAATTTGCGTGTTAATTTACCACAAGATTGATTGACGTCATACAAGCCATTGGATTAAATATTAGAAATATGTCACGGCGATTTTGAATTAGCGTCGAGATGAAAAGAAAAAAGATTTTTCAATTCTGTTTTTAAATTATACTTTTAAAATTTGTATGATTCTTTCTTTCTTATTACCGAATATTTTGATCGAACGGGAATTTAAATTTTGTGATTAGAGATCGTTCGATTTATTTTAGGACAAATGAGAAAGTAATTTTTTTACGTCGCGAAAAAAAATCAATTCTTTCATGTCAGTTCGTTATGGTGAAGTAAAGGAGAAGCAAGAAGAGAGACAGAGAAACAATAGACGATAGAAATCAAAGTCAGATAATTCGATTCGTTCAAGTTCGCCAAAATATTTTTTGGACTTTCGAAACAAGAAATCTTCAAACGTTTCATTATTCGATCTGAGATTGATTCACGATCGATGACGATACACGTTCATGAAGGATATATTACGTATACGCACGTGTAAAAAATATATATTTCGTTGGTACATAATTGATGATAATATATCGATGATCTTACGACCCCCTCGACTCTTACTCGGAATTCCATTTGGCCTATTCGATGTGTTATATTAGGTCGAGTCAATTCCTCTCTCCCGTAAAATCCTTCAATATATTCCCGACCGATACATTCATCCACTCGTCCTGATAAATCGTACATGAAAGAAATTCTGAAAAAAAAAAAACATATTTCTTTCAATATTAATCACAAATTTGTAGGAAATTTATTCTTATCCTTTTTTTTCCTGTCGGGCGTCTGGTCCCAGGATAAAGACGTATTAAAGCAACAAATTTCAATTTTTTCTCGCCTCTGCTCGCTTCTTCTTTTTTTCTTCACAGCCTCTGAGGAATTTTGTGCTCAAAAAAGTTTTATTCCATTTGAAATCGGATGAGTCCTCGCAACGTGGTATAAATTTTGTTCTTTCGGATATTTTTCTATACACATGCATCTTCTTAATTCCGACTGACAAATCGAGTCCGAAAATGGGAGAAATCGTCCTTGTTTTGATTTTTTAATATTTTTTCGATACTTTGTATTTTAGTATTTTTTTGTTCAATTTTTTAATGTGTATACAATGTGCTATATAATAAATGTATTATTTTTCCAATCATTTTTTTTTTTGGAAACGAGAATTAAATTATTCTTTGTTAAAAAAATCGCAAATATTTTTTTTTTCATTAAAAATTTGATATTTTTATTGTAAAAAACTGTGTAATAAAATTTTCTCCGACGGATGAGCTAACACGAATGCCGACAAATCGAATCCCAATATGAGAGAAATCGTCTTTGATTAAATAAAAAAATTATTACTTCTTATAAAAATGTTTTTTTTTTTCAATTTTTCTCAGCTCCGAATTTCTTCGACTCCCAGTGAGATTGCATACGAGTTGTGTAATTTGCGAGTGTATTAGCCAGGCTTATATACCTCCAGAGTGTATAACGAACAAATCTGCGGTCTTGTACGCCGTCGTTAATCACGGTTACTCGCTCGTCGACAAGATTAACGCCATTAACGCGATCATGATCCTCTTTCTCTCCAAATCAAGAGAGAATGAGACAAAGATGCAAAAAGTAAGAGGTGCAAAAATAAAAAAACAAAATACTTAAAAAAAAAACAAAAAAAAATCGAAGAGACAGGGAGATTCGAGCACACTTAAAAAAAAAAAGAAAAGAGAAATGAATACTCAGGAATTAAGAGAATATTATCGGCGTGTATACTCGCACTTGGTGCGGTGTGGTCGGCTACTATTTGTTGGATAATATAACAGACGATCCACCACGATGAGAAGAATAACGAATAAGCGAGAATCCTTTCGTATTATACATACATATTGCAAACTTCAAGAGAGAGAAAGAGAGAGAGAAAATGCAGAGAGCAATATAGAAGCCGACAAATTACGTCGAGTTCGCCTCGTCGTGGTAATCTATCAAGATAAAGTCCGAGGTTTTGCTACATCGTCTTACATTCGCGTGTTTGCACGTGCGTGTGTATTCGGCCCGACGTTGGAAAAGGTGAATGAGAGAAAACTCACGCGCCATGACGCGAGAGACCCGGGAGAGACACTCCTTTCGTTTTTATTATTGAAAATTGAAGAAAATTCGATTAGTTTTTATGCCTGCAATTCTCAGTTCTTCAATTTATTTCAATAAGAGAATATTTTACAAGCGATTTGTTTTTATTAAGATTTTCTCTCGAATTCCTGGTTACGTTTATTTCAATTTTATCTTGACATTTGCAGCGTTCGGGTAACGAAAAAAAAAAAAATGAAGAATTTTTGCCGATCGAGGATTTTTTTTTTGAGTGGAGTGTTTATTCTCGTTAAAATCCGATCGAGTCAGAGCAAGAATCCATTTACGGTGAACGAGGTTAAAATAATTCAATCGTTGAGTAGCGGAGAGCGAGAGAGAGAAAAAGCGAAAATGACGACGAGAAGGCACGAGCTAATTTGACAGATGCTGATCTAAAATTGAAACGGGAAAGTGAGCGAGGAAAACGCGCTTCCTTATAAATGCCTATTTACGGAAAAATTCTCCATACGCTTAAATCCTGTACCGAGAGAGTCTCTTTCAAAACTGAGACTCGAGAACCCGCCACGTGTTCGTCTACTTTTGACGTTTTCCCGTTCGCCACTGTCTGTCTCGCCGTGACACATTTTCCAACTCCTTTTTTTTTCTCACTGTATATACATTTCGCTTAAAGTCCGAGCGATCTCGTGTGTCTCCGCTGATTTTTTTACCTATGATTACGTATTAAAAGTTTTGCAAGAATTTTCCCTTCTCGCTCATTTTTTTACGCTCTCTTTTTTTTATTCCGATTTAGAGATTATCTATACTGTGGGAATTTCTACGTTTGCAATACACGATCCTCACTAGGAATTTTTCGTTAATGGATTTAAATTGTGGAGACCAATTCGCTTTTATTGCGAAATAAAAATAGGAATCTCACCTTTTTTCAAATCACCTGTTATTCATTTGCAACGAACTTGTCAGAATTTTTATTTGGTTAGTAAAAATAAAATACAGAATCGAGGATATTATTTCTTATCAAATTTTTCCGAGATAGGTTCGATCGTCGATAAGTAATTAACTGGTAATTAAAACTTACAGATTGAAAATAGAAATCTATAATTTTTTTAAATCGCATATTCAAGTGCAACAAATTTAACAATTTATTTTTTATTCATTTTTAAAAATAAAATAAAGGATTGGGGATATATGTATTTCTAATAACTTTTTTCGAATTAAATTTAAATATATTTCAATTTATATTGATCTATTTAAATCGAGTCATAAAAGCGATTGAACGGAATATATCTAACCTTCTTTTAAATCATCCGCTGTCCATTTGCAACAAAATTGTCAGAATTTTTATTCGGTTAGTAAAAAAATAAAATACAGAATCGAGATAATATTTCTTAACAAATTTTTCCGAGATAGGTTCGATCGTCGATAACTTTTTTCCAAATTAAATTTAAATATATTTCAATTTATATTAATTTATTTAAATCGAGTTTAATTAATAAAAGCGATTGAACAAAATAACATTTTTTTAAATCATCCGCTGTCCATTTGCAAAATTTTTTATCCACATTCAATGCAAAGAGTATTTACATAATATTTAAAAATAAAATCGCGAAATCGGAGTTAAATTTCTTAACACACATTGAATTCGCGATTCAAACGAGGATAATTAACAAGTGATTAAAACTCGTTCACGTGCAAGTTTATAGACTAGAAATTGCGCATATAAGTGGGTCAAACTCTGATTAGATCGATACGTCAATAAATCGAGGCATTTTTTTGCATCTTGATCTCGACGAGATCTCGATTTCCTCTTTTTCTCCGGATCCGTCAAACTGGAATAAATTTTCTTTCATTACCGTATACACAGTGGTAAAAGCGGTAATTAAGCCAAAGAGGAGAAAGAATCTCTCGTTTTGTTCCTCCTGCATCGAATCCTTATTCTTTTTTATTTCTTTCGTTTATCGGATTGCCATTCGATAAAAGGATTAATGGAATATCAGAAATAAATCTGCGTCCCGTCGAGCCGCGACGTGCCACGACGGAAACGTCTCTCTCGTTTCGGCCAACGCGGATAACCGCCGAGAGCCCAGACACATTTATTTTCCACATTCATTCTCTCTCTCTCTCTCTTTCTCTCTCTCTACATTTTCTGAGCACGAAATATCCCGAAACGGCTCCCTCAGCTTCTCCTCGACATTTTTATCGCCGTTCCTTCCTCCTTTTCGCTCCTAACTGTTTTCATTGATTCCTCCGCAGTAACCCGGAAAAATAAATCGATAAATCCGCGATTCGAGCGAGAACGAATATTTTTCATCCCGGTCGATTCTTCTATCCAGTTTCGAGCACACACTCGACATTTTAATAGAGATTTCAATGAGTCGTGAACGTCGTGAGATGATTCATCCCACGATCTTTACTCCGGGATCTCTTTTCTCTTCCTCTCGAGGAAAAGTTTTGTGGATAGAAAGATCGAGGGAGATTGAGAAGAATGGGAGAAAAAGAATGAGAGGAAGAGATCGCAGCTGTGTGTCTCGCGGAGAGTTGACTCTCCAAAGATCCAGAGCACAATGGACATTTCTCTCTCTTCGATGCTCTCCTCTCTCGCTCTCATTTGACTCTCCGTCCTTATCTCTTTACCGTTAATTGGCACTGATGATCGCAAGCTAACCGGGAAATGGTTCGATTAACTATTCCGCCGCACACCGAGAGAGAGAAACACACACGATATTATCCTCTCTTCTCTTTTTTTTTTGCAATTTACTTTATTTTCCTCTCCTGCTCGGTTATATTCTCACCGACTTCTCTCTCCCAATGATATCGTGCTCCCGTTTCGCACGATTTCATTTTAATTAATTCGTCCCGAGCGTATGCGATTTTATGCGCGATCCGGGAAAGGAATCGAACGTTTTTTCGATCTTTTTTCCGATTTTTCGATCGGGGAATTTGAGAAAATTAAGGCTTATTATTATTGACGTTTTCACGATTAATAAACGACTCGCGGGCTCTCTCTGGACGAAATTTTGTCTTTTTTCGTTTTCTTTTTTGCCTTTCGATCTTGCGAGGACTCCGGAGACGATCGGGGACCGGTATTTCCTGTAAACTTTGATATCGATTACAAATCGAGTCCCTTATTATTATGCGACTCGTAGTCTTCGTCTCTTCCTTCTCTCCTTTTACTCCTCATTCGCGCTCTTTTATAACCCGATCCGCCTCTCGTCCCACGTTCATTTTGCTAAATTTTACTCCCTTTTTATTCTCCTCCGTTTCAATATCACTGATAAAATTGTCAAAACTCATTCTCCGTTATCTGGTCGCAAAAATTCGAAAAGTCATTCCTCTGCGATTCAAATTTCTTTTTTTTCGGATTTTTATGCGTCCCGTGAAATTCGGGATATTTTTTCTCATCGCGAGTTTAATGGGATAAAAAATTGAAATAAAAAACTTATGGGCGTTACGAAAAATTCAATCACGGAAAATTTATTTCGCGAGATGAAAAAAAGTCGTAAAATAATCTTTAAAATGTCATCTCGTTCGTAAAATATACCCGAGTGAAAGGTTGGAAAGAGAGAAAAATAGAAAGTGCAGAATGCATTTTACGATCATTTTTTATTCATTTTTTTCATTTTTCACTTCAATCATCCCACTAATCGTATATTCACTCTCAAACTGACTAATAAGAAAACAGGAAAACAAATGAACGGTTGAAAATGTCGATGAAGCTTCGAGTCTACGAATTTTTATTAAATTTATTCATTTTTCCAGCTGGGAATGACTTCCCGGCTCGGGTGCAATCGATTTATGCACTTTTTATGCACCACTCGCCTACAAGTTGCATAAAATTTGTGTCCTCGCGACTCTGCGCACGAGAATGAGAGATTTAAGATTGAACAGCCGCGGATAAAACGAGCGATAAAAAATTTGAAATAGAGAGAGCGAGATGGAAGATAGGCCGTAACGGATATAAAATCAGCGACGAGTTATCTCGAGCCGTTAATAAATTCGTCTCGGTATAAACGTTAGATGTCACAGGATCGCGCTCCTAGTAGGCCTGGGAAGTCTTGATATTTTCTATATGAATATATCTCGCATCTACGCGACGCAGAAAAAAAGACCGAAAGGAGAGAAAATCGGCAGAGAAAGTTTTATGCGCGAGGCATGTGCGTCTCCCTGTGTGTTGAAAAAATAAATAAATAAATAAATAAAAAATAAAAAAAATAAAATGAAAATGAAAAAAAAGAAGGAAAAGCGTCTCGTAAATTCTCGTTCTCCTTTGCTTCAAAGTTATAACGCGCGGGTATATATTCGGGTTCACCGATTATTAATCGGTACGATCAATATAAGCGCAATGGGATACTGGCGATACACTCTCCGCCGCGAAAGAAGTTGCGTGCTTCGGCTAATAAGAACGAACGGATGTACTCGTTACCATCCTCCTCTCACTCATTTCTTTACGTCTCGACTTTTATCTTTTTCATAAAAATAAATAAATAAAGTATATTTAAAATTATTGATAAAAAATATATCGGTACATATAAAAATGATTTCACTGGAACGAAAAATGTTTTCTTAAAAAATTATGTCGTGAGAAAAAAAATTATAACGCATTAGGAAAATTAAAAGAAAAATTAAAACAGTAAAACGATCTATCCTCCTTTCATTTTTTGTTCAAGTCTTTTGACTAATTTAAAAAAAAATAAAGATAAATTAACTTTTAATTTTTTATTCATAATTAATTGTAATTAATTATTGATAAAAATTAATAATAACATATGTATTAAGTTGAAAAACTATTTCGTGGGAAAAAACATTTTTAACCGATTAGCAGTATTAAAAAAAAAGGTAAAGGTAATTACGCACGGAGGATGCAGCTAAGAAGCGCGAGAGTTAATTTACCATTTCTAACGTCTTTTCTTTAAATTTCCATCCTGACGCAGGAGCGCTGGAAGTTTTAATGATTCCTAGCCCACCGACGGAAATATCGTTGACTAATTAGAGGTCAAGGATAATTACGCCTCTGAGATACAATCAAATGATGATTAGGCTCCGCGGTTGTGTCATTACCAACTTGATTTTTTCTCTCCTCTCCTCTTTTCCACGAAAAAAAACAACAAACAACAACAACAACAAAATCCTCAAAAAAGAAAACAAAATTTTGTTTCTAATTTTTCCAAATCCGTTTCCTCATTTTTCACGCATCTCATCTTTTTCTTCCCGTCTCTCTCTCGGGGGAGAAAGCTCTCGAGTTCGCACTTTGAGAATGCTGATTCTTGCCACCAGCCATCAGCGAAAGAAAAGGAGAAAGAAGAACCTCGCGGGGGTACTTGAGCCACTGACGTTCCTTTACGAATTATTATTAACCAGGAGGAGAGAAAAGAGCGAGAGAGAGAGAGGAAGTAAAAAATTGAAGAGGAGAGAGAGAGAGAGAAAGAGGGACGCGATATATTCCGAAGCTCCATTTAAAAGTGATTGATGATCGAGAGGACTGCCCCTTGGCCTGAACAAAATACACATTCCCCGCATACGTGCGTATGCGCACCTATATTTATACACTTTTTTTATACACGCACGAAAATATCGGCAATATATCGGTGAAAAAGATGGCGATAGCGCAAGAGACTTCGTATATAATGTGAGAGATCACTCTCCGGATTCTGAATATGTACTTTGCGCGAGAGGAATCACACCTCACCCTCGTGGACGACGACGACGTTCGCGAGACGTATGTACGTTCAAGAGAGAGAGCGAGACAGCCGAGAGTATGGGAAAAAAATGAAGGAGCGAGACGGAGGATCTCTCTCGCAATATAACGCGAAACGCGCGAACCAAATTGAACTGTCGATAAAAGTTTCACTTCTTCGAATTCGTTTCTCACACGCCGATCTCCGTAACTGTAAATCCGCGCACGGCGAATAAGTATCAACGCGAGAGTCACCGCGTGTGCGTGCGCGTATCATATATTACTTGTACGAGCCAATAAATCTGGCCTGACATCTGTACTATCGATCGATTATCCATATCTCTCTTTTTCTCTACCTCCATTCTTTACCCTCTCGTTTCTATAGCTGTGAGAAAATCCGAAATGTCATTCCGTAAACCTCAAAACAATGCCCGACGTTTTTATTCCTTGATTTTGTATAAAATCTTAAATAAATGATTTTTAAATCTTTTTTTTAGAAATTTAATTTGAGTGTATAACTTTTTTAATTCATTTAAGGTTCTATAGTGTGCGATGATATTTAAAGTCGCGGAAATAATAATGCTCACCTCAACTTAAAAAAAGCTTAAAGTTTTTTTATTGTATTAAGATTTTATTAAATTTCAATTAAATTTTGGTTAAATAATTTTTATTAAATTTATGAATTTTGGTGATTTTTTAAGATTGGTTAAAGCTTTTGGATTGCGAGGATATTTGAAGATAATGTCATAATAATAATAATGTCAAAAATTGAGTAATAATCATCGAAATGACTAAATAAACATCAAAACAAAATTTCATGAAATTATGACTAAAATTTAGCTCAAATGATATGTTCATCAAAGTTTAACTTGTTTATTCTGATCTAATTGCAAGTTTTTGTAACACAGAATATTTGAATACGCAAATATAATAATGTCAAAGATCGTGTAATGATGATCGAAACGACCGATTATGTCACGAGTATCGAATTTTTTAACGATTGGAGAGAAACACATTTGGCGAAGTATTTAAAGACAATTTCGTTAGATCTTTTTTCTGCGAAGATATCTTTCGCGGTCTTTCGATCCGCCAACCCTTGTTTTCTTTTTTTTTCGAGGCACTTGCCCACCTCGCCAGTCTCGAAATGATTAATGAGTCTCGTCTCTCTTTATCTCTTCTTCATCCGCCTCTCATTTCGCTCTCCAATACAATTCGTATATTTATATACAAGAGTATTCGGAGATTTAATATTCATTATTGTATCACGTAGAACAGAAGCTCACGAGATGGAAAAATTCAACGTCGAGATTCGGGTGACACTCGAGGCGAAAAGAAATTGGAAATAAAAAGTTTATCTCGTTTGAATTCAATTTCCAATCGTCTGAATTTTTCATCATCTCAAACAATTGAAAAATTTTACATTTTCGAAAAATTTTACTCTTTTTAATTTAAATTTTTACTGTATCAAAAATTAACAAAAAAAATTGAGAAAAAATTTCATTTCATTTTGAATTCAATTTTCAATAATTCAAACTTTCGACAGAAAAATTATATCACTAAATTAAAAATCAATTTAAAAATTGCACACTTTCCACGATAAATTTTGTCTTTACATATCTTGAATTTTTATCATCCGAGACATGAAAAACCAATGGGCTCGAGGCGATGAACAAAATCGTGCGTATCTGTGTGTCCGTGTCAAAAGTTAGCAAAAAGAAGGACAGAGGGGATGCGGAAACGAGAAAAGAGAGGGAGAGGGCGTCTGAGGGGAACGAGAGATCGATCCTCGCGTGGGCGGTTGCCGAATAATAATAAACCCGTGGAAAGAGAAAAAATCGTGGAGGAGGGCGCGCGATCGCGTACACGTGTGTCCGAGAACATCGGAGAGATAGAGAAGAAAATATACAAAAAGAGTTAGAGAGAACGAGAGAGAGAAAAAAGTGCCCGGAGGTCGCGAAGGACCGCCATCCAGAGGTCGCCCTCGTCGTTTTCGCCTTCCTCCTTCACGCGCATTTCTCTTTTTCGGCGTACCGAGATCAGACGAAGTGTACCGTACAGCCGGAATCTCGAGTTTCCTCTTGTTTATTTGAAAGACCAAAAAAAATAAAATTCAAGAGAAAAAAAGTCCAAAAAAAAGAACAAAAAAAAAGAAGGGCGACGTGTCTCGATGTTAATCGAAAAAGCTTCGAGAACGTTTATTTCCCGGGCACACACGTATTTATTTATACACAAATATTTACCGTAGTCAAATATTCTTCGAACGGTGCGTCGTTTCCCCAAGCGCGGTGACAACGAGACAAACGATCGCCGTTACGAATTCGTAAGAAAAAAAAACGTCTCGAGAGTAAGAAAAAAGGAACAAAATTGTACTTTTTTTCGACTTGTATCGCCGCCGCGGAAGAACGCGCGGGGAGATTTCGAAGGGAAAAAGCGACGAGAGAGTCAAAGGCGGCGGAAAAAAGGGCGAGAATTGCGAAAGAGAGAGAGAGAGAGAGAAAGGGAAAAGAGATGGAGAGAAAAGATCGCGCAAAACGAATGGGAATACATACGTCCTCGCGATAGCTTGACAAATATATATTAAACTATTTTAATGAGAAGTGGCTGCCATATCTCATCGCAATTACCGGCGGGCGAACCGCGAGCCCGAAAGGGAGGAACGGGAAGAGGAACGGAGAAGTCAGCGCCGCGGCTCATTTCTCCCTCCTGCGATATCTGTATACATAAATTTATATATTTCGTGTCGATGCCGTGTGTAAAAAGGGCGCAACGTTACGCGATTATTTAACGTCGAATTTCGCCAATTTCAAAGCCCGCGAGCTCAATTTTTATTCCCCCCTTTTTTTTGCTTTACCTCGACAGTTCTCGAACTCTTCGAGAGCAAAGGTCGAAGGAGACGACAATTCGCGATTTTTCATCATACTTTACTTCGGTTTTATTTATTTCATTTTTATGAACCGAAAAGCTCTGGATTTTATTTTGATGATTCGTATTTAATCTTCGGTTGAAATTTCTTTTCGATCTGAATTACATTTTAAAAAGGTCGAAGGACGATTGTCGATTTTTATTTTTGAGATTTTTCATGATATTAAATATCATTTTTTTCATTTCCCTGAACGAAAAAGCTCTAAATTTTATTTTTTTCGATAAATTTTTCGTAAATCATGAAAGTTCAAAAGACAACGATTCATGATCTTTTATAAACCAATGAGCTTGGAATTTTATTTTGATGATTCTTTAATCTTCGATTAAATTCTTTCGATTCTATTTTTTTTCTCATCTTTTCCATCCTTCATTTCCTGTATTTCCGTCTCTCTCCTGTTTTCTTCTTACCGAAGGCATCAAAAGAAACCGTGGAATTCCCCGACAGGGAGGTTCCTTCGTTTCCACTTGCTCAGGAGCTGCGAAAATTTGCCTCATTAGCCACAAAATGATTTTTCTCTCGTATCGTTAATTTATATCGAATATCACGAGTGTCGCGAGACTCGAAGGCAAAAGAGGAAGAAAAAGGAAGGAGACAGAGAAAAATAACGCCAAGTACCGAACGGTGGAACGAGGCGAAAGCAGACTGTGGAGACATACTCGAGTAATATTTAATTCTCGTTCAAGAATAATTATCACAAAATTGAACTTTCTGATTAAAAAAAATTAACACATAAAACTTTTTATTGATCCTTAATTTTCAATTATTTTATACTCTTTCACTTATATTCGCTGAATAATTCCTCGGTGAGGGAACTATTACGTTATCGTACGTGCGTAAATTGTACAATAATACGTAGCAGCTGATTATTTCATGCTCGAGACCCGAGCAATTTTATTGAGAATAAACACACGATGCAAATCTCGGAGACTGGCAGAGAATGAAAGAAAGGAGAGAAGAGGAAACAAGAAAGGGACTGGCCAGGCGAGTGCACCAATGTGATAATAAAAGGGCGCTGAGCAAGATGAGAATCCATTGATGAGGAATTGCACTTGTGCCCTTCTGACTCTCGCCCGTTCAATGAAGTATTTATTCCAGCTTGAAAACTCTTATGTAAATAATGAAGTATACAAGTGCAACGATCTTTGTAACAAACTCATACGCGAGTGCGCTCGCGAGAATGTGTGCTTAGTAACATAATACGGCGTGTGTTTTGTTCCCTTGTGTGCATCCTATCGATGAGGAATGCCTCGTGTGCCCATATTACGAGGTCGAGAGCCTCAGAGAGTCTTCCTTTTTCTTCTCTTCTGAATCCCTCTTCCTCCTTCCCTCTTCTCGCCGCCCCCTCTCGGAGCTCCTTTTCTCTCCCTTTCGTTGCGTCAACATCACCCACGCAGGCATTTAAAATACGAGAGGTACATAAGTCCGAGTCTACTTGTTCGTAAATGTCCGTAAAATGCATTACGAGGATTGCTCTCTTCATCGACATTGACTCGACAAATGAATATATTAAAGATCCGCCTTGCGCAATCGGAATGAGCCGGCTGTTTCTACTTCCGTGACTCGTCGTCCGTTTTATTTTCTACAAACGAAAAGTAACTGAATTACATCTTGAAAGTCATCGAGGCCTCTAATCCGTAATTCTGATTGGTTGCTGATTTCGTTTTGAGCATAACGTGATTTGTGTTAATGTCAGCACTCACAGCCTGTATTCGTGAGGTCTAATTTTAATACAAAATACTCAAAATTTGTTGAGGATTACCGAATAACGATCATTTCGTGCTCTAGAAACTCTGATTTGGCAGAGTCCGCAGACATCTGCCAATGCTGACAACAACCCATTTCTGGAACAGTCTTGGATGGCAAACATCGACATTAAAGGCTGTATATGATTTAGTTCAATGGTAAAACTATCATTAAGCCATAGTTCAGATTTTAAGGGTTGGAACTTGCCATCGATTAAGTAATGCTGGTCAAGCAGTGGGCACTCACACTCAACCGAAGATTGCCATTTAATCTTAGTGCCATCTTCAATGAGATGTAGGTTGAACATTATTGACGCTTAATTGAACAATACTGACCTCCAGTAATGGATCAATTTCTGTTAAGGACAGCATGTCCAAGCTAGACCAACAGAACATAATAATTGGTGCAGTACTAGACCAGTCCTGATCCAATATCAAAATGTTCCACACCTGCGAGTCTACGTATACTAGGATGAGCAGCTTTTGAGGACTATAAGAATTTAGATCCAAATATAATAATGAATGAATTAATAGTTTATTATGCTATGGAATAATTCCTTAAGCAAGCAAAATAACAAAATCATGAAACATTACAAAATTTTAACAATTTTCAAAAAATATAAATAATGCGGTAGTAGTAAGCGGTAACAATATTTTACGGATGGCTGATAATCAATCAACCCATAGGCGCATAACAACACCAGAAAAACACCTTTTTCGCTGGTTATTCGGCATATGTACATGAACATTCCTGACACTCATATCACTCGGATTACGCAGATAGCACAAGCAAAATTAAACAAAGCAACGCAACAGTCACATGCCACAGCTTACACGCTAGTCAGGAAAACCCTAATCAGTAGTCGGAGATCAGCCAGTCGAGTTCGAATCAAGCAGAAGGTGTGAGAATAAGCGTTTTTTCAAGGCCGGAAGAGAGGAAATTGTGGTAATTTCAGAAGAAGGAGAATACATGATGTATGTGGAAATAAAGGCATAAGGTTACATACGGGATATGGAATTGGGATCTGTAATAGACTAGAGCAGGCATACAGGTGGAAAGCAACCAACTACAACTACAACTACTGATACATGATGAACGAATAAGAGATGGTTAATTCCAAAACGAAAATCATCCTTTTTTTGGGGAAAGTCGTAGTTAAGCCATGAACTAAAAGCGAAAAGAACTCGTGTCGTTGGTGGTGGAAAAATATTGCGGCTGTTTTTTTCCATAATTGAGAATATCGAAAGTCAATCCGGTTTTCTCTTTCATTTTATGGTTAAAAAAAAGAATTTTGAGTGGCGTGACAATTGCTGGAATTATGTCAAATGCACCTGGGAAAAAAATTGATATTGAAATTATATGTAAATTCGTATGCGGATTGCTGAGAAGATATTAAGTTTTGCGTATTGAATGACGACCGGGAGAATCGCGTTTCGAGGAAGAATGAGAAAGAGGGAAAAAAATTTAGGCGGTGCAAAAAGTATCTGCAGGCGCGACTGCCGATGAAAAAGAAAAAGAGAGAGAGAGAGAGAGAGAAGCGAGAATACGGGAGTCGCGAAGATAAGGAGAGAAAACGAGATTCGGGGCGTGTGTGTGTTTTGCAGCGTGTGAACGAATGTCAGTTGATCGCTTCGGGAACGTTTCGAGAGGGAAAAAGAGACAGGAGAGGAGAAAAGAGATGAAGAGAGGGGGGAAAAAAGTCAACTCGCGGAGACACTAACGCGCGCACGGAGAAAGAACAAGCCGAGAAATGCCGGAGATGGCTTCTCGGCTTACTCTGGTGCGCCCGCGGAGACACTCCGTCGTTTCTCTCGGACTCGATTTGCGATGTGGATCCACGCGGAGAGAACCAAGTTCACTCTTTCTCTCTGCCCTGGACCGAACAGCTCTATCCGTCCGCGCTCTCGGAATAACGAGAGAAAAACGAGAGAGAGAAAAGGACTCCTGGGGACGCAAAAAGCTTTCCCGCGTGCGCGCTCCTTACTTTGGTACAAAACTTCGACGGTGGGGGCGCTCGCGTCGCGCGTATACGGCGACCGTTAACCTGGCGGAAGAAATTCGCGAGTTGAACGATCGACAAACTCTTGTTTCATATTTTTACATTTCTTATATTAAAAATTAATACAGCATAGAACTCAATAAATGAAAAAAGTCGAAAAATGCCAGTAGTACAAAACTCCGACGTTGGGGGGGCGCGCGTGATCGGAGACATGATTTTCACCTTTGCGAGCAAGACAAAATCGCGTCGTATATCCTCTAAATTCATAGCCTCTTATACTTTTACATTTTCAATGTTAACAATTAATAAAATGCAATAAAATTAAACAAAAAAATCGTAAAAATATATTTCGGCAGGTTTTTCATCACGAAACTCCTACCGACGAATCAAGAACGAAATCCGATGAATCAACGATGTCAGAGGTCTCGCAAGGCCAGGTCCGAGTGTCCTGATCGGGCATGATTCTGGGTTTGGAAACGAGAGAATGAGAGAGAGCCCGTATAAAATTCTGACATACCAGATGCTCTCTCAGAGGGCGCCGCGATTTACCGCGATAAACTTTCGCGCCTGTTAGACAATTTGTATCTGCTGAGGAACGCTTCTACCCACAATCCTCCTTTTCTTCTATTTTTTTATCCGCTTCTTTCGCGTCCTCCATTTCTTCAAATATATTTCCTTCTCTGACTCACAGGATGCGAACGATGGGAAAGGATGAAATGTCCCTTTACCTCACAGGAGGCAAGAGAAAAGTGAATTCCCACTGATGAGAATTCTTAGCACACATATTTACAAATCTTTGTGCGTTAAAGTGGAGATTTTTTTTTTTCACGTACGCTCGTTTATAGGTGGGAATGTATATCTGTGTTGCAACTCGTACGCATATAAAGTGTATAGAGCCAATTCTCCACTTCGAGTCACCGTACAAGCGCGGAGATGGTCTCGTATTTTATAACCGGTGTAGACAGCCACCGCGAGCACTTCTCATGAGTACAGAAATTTATACACGTATCTATAAACATATCCTTGTACTCTACACACGGACACACGCGTAAAAATACATTTAAAGACGACTGAACTGTACAGGAAGTTTCAAATGATGTCAAATTACGTCAAATAACTAAAAAATATTAAATTCTTCTCAATATTAACTTTTTATCAATAAAATACCTCTAAACAGGACTGAAATCGATCGAGGATTTCAAATGAATTCAAAATACGTCAAATAATTAAAAAAAAAATTATTTTCATTGAAAATATCGAATTCTTGTTCTAAACTTTTAACTCAACAGAAAAATTATTTATAAAGGCTGAAATTGTACAGGGAGTTTCAAATTATGTTGAATATGTCAATTAACTAAAAAATGGTTATCAAATCAAACATGAAATTCGTAATCTAAATTTTTACTATAAACTAATTCAAAAAATTTGAAGACTGAAATTTGCATCTGGAAAGTTTCAAATTATGTTCAAATATACGAAATATTCCTCAATCCTAAACTCATCAACCAAATCAAAAACGATTTTTAGAATTTTATACGATTTTTTTAAAAATCATATCATACTTTCAATTGAATTAAATTGAAAGATTACGAGCACAGTTTCTCCAAGCGTTAAAAAAATTTATTACGATACTGCCGTATTATCTTCACGCATCCGAAAAACGGATAATGAACGTTGGAAGTACGTGTAGAAATCGAAGTCGCGGATGGCCGCGAGGCGGAGGCCCGGTTTCGCAACTTCTCGTCCGCAACAAAGTACGGTCGGAAGGGTTGAAGTATACAGAAATGCGAGTACGAAACGTCCTCGTAACTTCGGTTACCGAATGAATTTAACGCATCCCAGAGGGATAAAAAAGGAGTGTACGGGAGCCGGGGTAAAAAAATTGTATGAACGTGACGTATTCCAACGTATGTGTAAATGTATACGCGAGTTTATTCGCAGAGAGAACGACCACCGCAACGAATAGTTGAGAGTCTCCGTATCGCTTCTCGTCATCGTTTCATTATATAAATTTCTATATGTATACTATAAACGTGTATAAAATCTTATCGTGATTATTTCTCGACGACCTCGTCGAGAATTCCATCCTGTTCACCCCGTATCACCTGGTATTTTTATCAAAAAGAAGAAAAAGACGGAGAGAGAGAGAAAAAGCTCACGGAGAGGCAATTACACGGAGGATTTGCGTAAAACGAATTAATCCACATCGTCAAAATGCCAACGTAAATTTGTTTTCTTCATGTCACTCGTACATTCCCTTTTTCGCATCTCTTATTTTTTCCACGTACACTTTATCTCAATCATACTGAATCCTCGCCTACTTTCCTCCTCTTTTTGTGTGCGAGACATAAAAATATTTTTTCTCATTTTTTGAAAATTTTTCACTGTAATTAAAAACAATTATTAAATTCTTAATTAAAACTGAATACATTCTTGAGTTCGAAAAAGCGTTTGAGGTTCATGAAACGTACAAAGTTTCATTTTTTCGTAAATTATTTTCCTCCAATTAAAAATAATTATTGAACTCTTCATTAAAATTTAAATTAAAAATGTTCTTCAATTCTTTCATACCATAAATTAAGAAAAATGATTAAATTCAAAGACCAATAAGTTATGTAATCTTTGTCCTCACATTCGTTTGTCTATTTTTTTCGTTAAATCTTTTGCATGAGAAAATAATTATTGAACTCTATTAAAATTAAAATTTTGCTTAACTTTCGTGTTTCTTACCAAACCTATAAAACGTCACTCCATTTTTCCTATTCTGCAATTAGGAAAAATAATTAAATTCCTAAAAAAAGTTGAACAAATTTACCTTGTAAATTTTTTCCTATGTCTTCTTATATTCGTCTTCTAATTCTTCTTTTTCGTCCTCTACCACTCCTTCTTCTTCGGACGCGGTGGAGTCGTGCTCCTCTCCTTAAAGGTGGCAACGCAGTGTTGGCAGGAAAGTTATTCGACCGACCGCCACTAAATCATTCTCCGCCGACTCCTGCTTTATTATCTCGTGTCTCTCTCCCACCTTTTTTTCTCTTTTCTTCTTAATACTTGCTTTTCATCTCATGACCGGACTGCGCACGTATCACAAGTCAGGTGTCTCTTCGGTTATTCTCGTCTTTCCACTCGTTTCAGAGTCTCCTCGTCCAGTTTTTTCTTCTCATTTCTTCCACTTTCGCGCATTTTTTTTCCTCCAACCGGTGACTCTCCTCAAAACGCATCGGCCTCGATAAAACTTCTTAAACAAAAGAATAGAAACCTTCAACCATCTCTGTCTAAAAAAATTCTAATTATAGTACATCGGTAATTAAAAAATGATTAATTATTTTGAAAAATTTCGTGGCCCTTTTTGTTTCGTTCCTCCTTTCACGGCCGAGAGAGTATTTTGTTTTTGGCAATTCGACGGGCGAAACGAGCGGGAAAAAAGGAGGGATAAAATAAAATAGAAAAAAGAATTGAAGTGCCGATGGGGCGCATAAATAATGACCGTGACTCTCGCGGAGAGGCTCTCGAAGATTCGCTGCGTCCATCACCGCCCTCAAGCTCGCCAGCAAAACGAGAAAGTGAGAGAAGTCAGCATCGCGAGTGAAAAAATGAGAAGTAACGGGCGAAGAGCGAAGAAAAAAAGAACGCGCGAAAAGGAAAAGAAAAAGACAAAACGTAAAAAAAATTAGTCACCGTGGCTCGCATCGCGAATTTGAGAGTGACGCGCGGGGGTGAGAACGATCCCTCGCGTCGCGCACACACTACTTTTTAGCTTTTCGTCGCGAGAATGGGAGAGAGAAAATAAAATTTATTTTTTTTTCCTATTTCTTTTTTCAGGTTCAAGCTACCGATCCGGATTGCGGTGTCAACGCGATGGTAAACTACACCGTAGCCACTGGAAACATTGCCAGCGAACAATTATTCGTTCGCAGCGACACCGGCGAGATTTGCGTCAAATCGCCACTCGATCGAGAGACCGCGCCTTATCTCGAGTTACCGGTCATTGCTACGGACAGAGGTTAGTAATTGTACAATTTGTATCATACAAAACTTAAGATTTATAAGATCGAGTCAGCTGATAAAAATTGAAGATATGTGTAAAATAATTTATTGTCGACCATTATGACCGTGTTATCTTTAAACAGTTGCTAAAGAATTTGTTGTCTCGTTTGAAAAAAAGGACGTGATTTGAATTTACGACTTTTGAATTCAAATCAATCAAAATAAAAATATATTATGTATTGGCAAAGTGTATCTCGATAATTCTCAATCATCGTGTAAGGCTCAAATAGTCTTCAAAATATTAAATAAAAGTATAGCACGGGCTGCACACTTCTGCAATAAATTCGTCTCTCTCTAGAAAAATTCCAATAAACACACCTGGAACAGTTACAAAATTCATACATAAATGTCAATTTTAATTACTTACGTCAAAATTCTTTAAATGTTAATCCTAAGGGTGTTTTGATGGGAACTGTCTTGAAATCAAAACTCCCAAACATCAGCAGTCTCGAAATGGTATTAATCAGAATAGAGTATTGAGAACATCAATGGAAAGTTTGTGGTTATCTGAAAATTAAAACAATACTTTTAGGTCAACAAAATTAGGGTCCATAAAAAATTCCTGCTTTTTATGTTCATGCGATATTATGAAACGAATCTGGTCAAATTGTAAGATAAACAGATCAATTAAATTAGATGAAAGGAGTCTCATCGATTTGAAAATGTGATGATATAATTTATTTAAAAGAAGAAAATTTATTTTTATAAACATCACAAGAGGAGGTTACTCATCCAAGCACCTTAAACAAACTGTCACTTTTTTTTCTCTCACCTATCATGGCTTACTCGATTAAACAGTCAAGATCACACTCGTATGTTTTGCAAAATGTACAATTCATCTTTTTTTGCTGAAGGACCCAAATCGATGATCCATTTGCAAATATGTATTGGAACATGTGCATTTGTGCATATGTATATGATTTGTCAATATTTATTACATAGCAATTTATCTCTACGTCGTTCCTCGACTTCTGTAACAAAAACCGCGTATACACAGATCGAAGAATTTTCTCAAGATTTTCAAACCTGTAAGCTCCGATACTGGATCTCGAGGTGAATTTCTGCTCGAATCTCCGCGAAAGCGTTACCGATCTCGATCGTTCGAGAACACACGAGAGCGAGAGAAGAAGGGTCTCGCTTATAATAGTCGCAATGGTAAAAACTCGTTAACAACTCGAGGTAGACACGAGATGCGACGAGGAAGGGTTTATACAAGTGCGAACAATGCGTTAGAGTCCGAGGAACACACACGCCGCCGTGAACTCGAAGAATATCGTCTAGGTGTTGCCTCGTGCGCGAAGGTTACGTTTTTTAAGAAAAAAAAAACTTTGAAAAAAGGGCGACAGAAGTAGCCAACAACAGGGACCGAACGAGAAAGATCGCAGTGGAGAACGCACAAAGTCCTATCGCTCTCCCAGGATCTAGTAAGCTCTGTAATGGCCTGTATGATTTATGTTACGGGAATATATATCCACTTTTATATATAATATATAATATATAATATATAATATATATATTTATATATATATGGGGGTATAGATTTTTTTTTTTTTTTTTGATACGTTTTGTGGTCACTCTCAAACGGTTGCGATCCCTCTGAACTCGCTTTTATGGAAAAGGAACAATGACTCGGAATCAAAATCGAATTTCTATTCTTTATCGCGAGTATCATTTTTAAGCTTATCTCCGATTTAACCGAGGATTTGAAATCTCAACAATCTGAAATATTTTACAATTTTTTTATTTTTAAATCTATTTTGGATTCCTTTATCAATGCCTTTTTTAAATTATAAAAAAATTTTATTCTTTGTCGCAGCTTATCTTTGATTTATTTTAAGGTTTTAAATCTGAGCAATTTTATGTATTTTTCGTAAAATAAAAAATTATTTTTGAATATTCAAGACAGCTTCCTCGTCAATATCTTTTTTATCATAATTTTGATCCGTGTGTTCATATTTCAACCAAAGATTTCAAATCTTTTATAACCATTGTTATTTTGGAATTTGAAGTGTCTACAGGTAGTCTTTATTTTTGAATATATTTTGGATTCCTCTTTATCAATGGGTTTTTGTTAATTTCTAAAGATGAATTTATATTCTTTGTCGCGAGCTTATCTTTGATTTATTTCAAGAAATTTGAACAATCTAAAATATTTCGTAAAATAAAAAATCATTTTTGAATATTCAAGACTTCTTCGTCGTCTTTTGTATTATAATTTTGATCCATGTTCATATTTCAACCAAAGATTTCGAATTTTATAACCATTGTTATTGTGGAATTTGTTAATTTATAAAGATGAATTTATATTCTTTGTCGCGTGCTTGTCTTTGATTTATTTCAAGAAATTTGAACAATCTGAAATATTTCGTAAAATAAAAAATGATTTTTGAATATTCAAGATCTCTCAGTATCTTTTGTATTATAATTTTGATCCATGTTCATATTTCAACCAAAGATTTCAAATCTTATAACCATTGTTATTTTGGAATTTGAAGTGTTCTACAGGTAGTTTTTATTTTTATTATTTATGGTAGTACTTCAAATGGAATAAATTACTTTTTTGCTTTGAATACAATTCTGTCCGCAAATTGTTGATGGGACACGCGACAGAAGTTCCATTGTTGTTTCGAGGCTTAAAACAATACACGCCGAGGGAAGAGGAAGAGAACGAGAGATATTATGCAAAAGTGTACACACGTCTCGTTATCGATCGTTTTTC
The DNA here is from genome assembly GCA_030522605.1 of Cremastinae sp. B BG-2022a. Taxonomy (NCBI): domain Eukaryota; kingdom Metazoa; phylum Arthropoda; class Insecta; order Hymenoptera; family Ichneumonidae; species Cremastinae sp. B BG-2022a. Next base: position 68,828 of record JAPYYX010000290.1, on the reverse strand, counting down.
CGTGATTGTCATTCCATTTATATATATGTGGGTATTATTTCTTATTCACTCTGCCGTTGTGCGTACACGTCGCCATTAAACATACGCCGCTCTTCCTTATAAGTATCTTTGGGTGCGGATTCTGTCGGATCTTTTGTTATTCGAGAACTCGTCTGGATTCTTTGTCATTTTAACGTAAACCGGGAGCATCAAAAAATAGGAAAATCGATAAAAAATTGATCCTCAAATTCAATAATTTCACGTGATTTGTTTATAAATAAAATTAATAAAAATTGAAAAATATGTCAGTCGATCCTGAAAATTTTTTTAACCTTAATTTTAATATTCAGCATCTAAAAAAAATAAAAATTGTCATTTTATAAATTTTTCGTATATAAAAATTAGCAAAAAAAAAATAATTTCTGACGTCTCGTGAATAAAAATCGTCACGTGAATCCCGTGTTGAAAGAATGATTTTTCGTGAAGACCAGATTGGGACACGTTTGCGTGTTTTTCGATAAATGTTTTCACCGACGTCCGGGATACGGGACTCGGAGCTCTCGGCGTACAAAATACGAATATCGTCGACACATTGTGCGGGACGGAGGAAAAAATTCTCTCATGTCGGGACGCCCACGAGTACGATTTCCTATTAGTTCTCTCATCACTCTCTTTCCTCTCGTCGTCCTCTTCTTCCTTTTTCACCAATTTCTCATTTTCTGGCTCTCGTTCTCGTAATGGACTATAATATCATAACGGTAGGAGATAGATCGATTGAGATACGTGTGGTGATTCGTGTGCGCGAGAGCGTTAACGCGTACCTCACACTTTTCGCCTTTTTTTTCTTTTTCCTAAATCTTTTTTTTTGTCATGTGTTGAGAGATCTCGAATAACGGTGTGAAATTACTGAATTTACGACGGAGTATAAACTGCCGAATAAAAAAAGGTGTCGACGCACGGAAATCGCGCTTGAGCAAAATTTACGTCAGGAAAATTACAAACTCGTTGAAAATAATTTTTTTAAATAAATGAAACAAAAAATAAAAATTAATGGAAACTCGTCTGTGAGATAAAAACTTCTTGAAAATCATTTTTCTAATTCTCAACCCGATAACAATAAAAAATGATTTTTGAAATTAAAAACAAAATTGGAAAATCTTTGAACGAATCGAATCTCATCGAATTTTTAAAATTCCAAAAATCAATGGAAATAAAAAATGAGCTGGAGGCGAAGAAAAGCCAAGAACGCAAACCGAGAGAGATAGAATAAACGAGAAACAATTTTATTTTTACTATGTTCCTTTTTTTATTTCCGTTCTGAGGACACGCGCCATCCAGAACGATAAATCAAGCGCGTCCGGAGCAGCAGGAATTCCCGTGATTTATGGAAAATTAATGAACCCTCATGAATTTACCTATCCTCGCGATGCTGTTACGAGGGAATATTACACGCGTACACAAAAAAAAAGGAACGAATAAAAAAATAAGCGATGACTAAGAAAAAAAAAGTGAATAAGAAAAAAATCTCGTCTATACGTATATACGTTGACCTTAAAAGTATATAAAAATCGGCAGGAATAAAATAAGTTTGTCGGAGGCGGAGGATGAGAAAAGGGGAATGAGGAGGAAGAAAAGGCACGGGGACATTTCGCGGTGAATTTTAGCGTGCGCGAGAGAGAGTATCCTCGGCAAAAGTCTCTTGACGCACGGGTTCCAATGACACACATATACCTATAAATCTCCTCGGCTTGGAGTTTCTTCCTTGGCGATGAGAGAGAGCGAGAGAGAGAGAAGGAGAGACTGCATACGGAGTTGCATTCATTGCGCCGAGCCACCTCAGCGGCAAAATCCGTACAGAGAGCGAGAGAGACAGAGACGGAGAGAGAGTCCATTTGTTACTATGAGTTAAGGGCGTAAATCGTTTAAACATCGGATTACCCGTTTCACATTGGGCCTCTTTGCTTTTGCTCGCGTATTAAACTCCTCCGGAACCCCCGAGAGTCGAGAGAGACTTCGGTATGTACTGGCTTATCCTTCTTTCTTCGTCTCTGTACCTTTTTCTACATTCTGATATCAGCGAGCGACGACGAAAGTATTTCCGACCGCCGGGGGGACGGTGATTTTTTTTTATTTTACGAAATTTGAGAAAAATCGTTTCGAATTTTTTTAAAATTATTCTTGTATGCACAGTAATTAAATGAAATGTGGTCGAAAAAATGAAGACTTTTTGGAAGATTTTTTTTTATTATAAAAATTAATTGAAAAAGAAAAAAATTAAATACTTTGTAGACATTTTTAAATTTCAATCTTATTTTTTCGCTTTGGAGCTCGATTAATTAAACAAGCAAAAACTTAATTGCACTCGCAATCTAATAAAATCTCTGATAATTTCCAACTTTCCCTGAAAATAAATTCCCTATCAACAAAACCGAAAATTAATCGAGTAAGCAAAAAAATAAAACGCTAAAATAATTATTCGCAAAGCCATTTTAATTTAAATCCTTTTTTGTTGCTTCGGGACTAAATAAAGTTGGGATCCCGATCGTAGCGGAAGATTTGTAACCAATGGGAATTTTCTGATCAGATAATGAATCAAGTGGACGTAAGAGTGGAAAAGAAAGGAGAAAAAAAGAGGGAGCGAGCCTACAATGTATCGATGGAAACATACGAGAATTTCCTATACCCTCAACACACACTCTCTCCCTCTGCATATAAAAAAATATAAAAAGAAAAAAACACATCTATAGATTATAAATTTACGTATATATAAATTTCGTATAGAGATCGATCGATTTAGCTCGCACGCAATTCACGCGTTCGTCGTGGAGGTCTTTTCCCCTTTTTCTTGCCTCCTTTTCGCCATGCCGAAGCGTTTCGCATTTATTTTCGCTATGTATCCGCTCTCTCTCTCTCTCTCTGTATAGATTAATGCCCGAGAGTATATAGAAACGAGTGAAAAGCACGTGAGACAGAGACGGAGGAGGAAGGCTCGAAAAAAAAAGAAAGAGGAAGAGAGGAAGGTTGAGAAAAAAAAATTACGAAAAAAACGAGATGGTCGTGGCCCGAATTTAAAACGCTTTGAAATATTGCACGATGCGTATTACCTTGCGCCGCGGGAGGGGAGGGAAGCTGCGTGCTTTGAGCTTCTCGATATATATAAATGCGAAAAAAGAAATGAATAAAAACATATACGGAAATGCGTCCGTGTGTATATGAATATTCGTGGATAATTTTGTATACGCGTGTGTATTGGGAGAGGCAAAATGAATATTGAAGGAAAAAAAAGTCTTGTTCTCTCGCGCGTTTCCTCGCGTACAAATCGCTCGAGTTTGAGAGAAAAAAAAGAGAGAGAGAGAGAGAGAATTTCTGCCCTCACGAATAAGCTCCATTCTCACGAAAGAGAGAACGAGAGAGAGAAAAACTTGGCTGATTGGGTTCGAAAAAAAGGCGCCGGTTGCAAGCCTCCGAGAGCAAAAGTCCGAGAGCTAGCAAACTCCGGATGAGGGAGAAAGAGAGAGGATGAGAACTTCCACGGTGATTTATGTATACTCGAGAAAATCTCCGAGGAGAGAGAGAGAGAAGTTCGATCTCTCGGAAACTTTTACGTTTTCATTCGCGTTCTTATTTTTGATAAGGTATTAAAAGAAGAGGTAGACGAATTAATTGGATGTCAATCTCGTTTTTTGATTAAAATTCTTTCCAATAAATCAATTTTTTGATATTAATTTTTTCAAATAAATTTTTTAAAAAGGCTTCCAATAAAAATGTATAAAATAACAAAATTCCAACATGGAAAAAACTGTTTAAAAAAGCACTAAAAATGAATAATTAAAAATTGATACATAATTGAAGTCGTCAGGTGCAAAAAATGTTTAAAAAATCACAATGTAAAAATCAAAATTTGTTTAATTTTTCAGGTGGCCTGAGCGCGACCGCGATAGTCCGAGTAAAGGTAACAGACGTGAACGACAATCGTCCGATATTCGAGTCGGTCGAGTACAACGTGACGGTGAGAGCCGAGGGTCCGTTGAATGAAGCGATCGCGAGGCTGAGGGCTCGGGATCTCGACGACGGTCCATTCGGACAGGTCGCTTACCAGATATCCAGTGGCAACGAGGCCGGTATATTCAGAATAGACAAGGGCACCGGGGAGATTCACGTCGCCCGGCCGAGCCTGCTCTCAAGATCAAGCGGCACCTCGGCCTCGTCTCTCCTCTATCAGCTGAACGTGACGGTGAGCGATGCCGCCGGACTTAAAAGCGTTCACGATTCCCGCCTTAGGATAAACACGATCGCCGGGACGAATCAGCGAGCCCGGCTACCGAGCTGCGAGAGATCCAGATACGTTTTAAACGTCAAAGAGAATTTGGCCCAGAACAGCGTTATCGGGAACATCAAGGAAACTCCACCGGGACCGAATAATTCTGGTAAGTCCTTCGAATTTTTCTACAACATACTTTCACTCATGAACATTTTACATATTATCCTTTTTTTGTCACGCATAAAAATATTATTTTTCCATGTCGTTGTTTTTGTAGAAAAGTTCTTAAAATTTCAAATAATTTAATTTGGCACGAATCAAAATCTAAATATTTTTTCTAATTTTTGTCGTATCTAATCATTCAATTTTGTTCGAATTTTACCAATTTTTTTATTATGTCGGTTGCAAAAAAGTTCTCAAAAAAATTAATTTTATTTATCACAGTTACAAATTTTTTTTTAAATTTTGCCAAATTTTTTACATCGATACGTAAAAAAAATCTTCAAAATATCAAATTATTTAAATTCCATTGCCAATTGTTTGAATTTTCCTCAATTAATGTTCACTCTTTATTCAATAAACCACCGAAAACCGTATCTTGAAAAAAATGAAAAATATAATAGCGGTACAAAAATTTCTTTAGAATAATAATATTCCCCGTGCTGGAAAACGTATTCCACGCGCGCGCTACCACGTTAGCATAGTCCCGTCACGACGCGGAAAGCGAAAAACGACGCGAAGTCGAGATGGAAAAAGACAGAATGATCTTCGGCGCACACATCGTACATGAAATTGTGCGCATGTGCGGGAATATGAGAAAAAATAATATATACATACATAAAATGAATGCAGAACGGAAACAAGAACGAAGAACAGTCTTTACACTCTCTTCTCTCCCTCATTGGCTGTCTCTCTCTTTCGAGTCCGACCGCGAGCGTAGTCAGAAATTTTATACGGTATACTTGCATGCTGTACTTATGTGTGCAAACATTTTTTTAATTCGTTATTTTTCTTGATTTTATATACATATACCTGTGTGTAGATTTGTACGTAAGGCGATGAGTCTGTATTCGATAAAACTTGTTGATGGCATGTAAATCACGCAGAACTGGCGTGTATCTACCATTGAACGCTGCGATTTTTTTCCAAGGGGCATAGAATCACGCCGAGGATATTTGCGAGCTGGTGAGATATGCCAGCTGATAGATATATGGGGAGGGAGGAAATAAGAAACAATAAAACGAAGAGAGGAAGAAGATGGAAATAAAAATTGAGGAAAAATCAGCCGGTCGTGGGAATGAGAAAAATTTGGAAAATCGAGTTCTGGAGTCATTAATCGTCCTTTGGCTCAGAATTCCGGAAAACAAAATTTGAATAAATCATGAAATTATTATCATCTCTTGAAGAAAAAAAACAATACACAAAAAATAAATAAATTCGACAATAAATAAAAATTTTGAGACGAAAAATTATTTTGGAACAAAAAAATGACAAGAAATTTTCCAAAAATCTTAACTTTTGGCATGTTACAGAATAAAATAAGAAACTTGAATAATTTTGTGATAAAAAAACTGAATAACTATTCATTCATGATAAGAAATCCTTAAAATTTAAGATAAAAATTATAAATTATTAAATTTAAAAATGAAATAAAAACAAAAACATTGAATACTTTTTTCTTACGAGATGAAAAAAAAAAATTCACCAAAATTTGTAAAGAAAGGAACGAAATGAAAAAAAGTTCGAGAGGAATAGAGAGAAGTAAAGAAAGAAATAGAAAGAGAGAAAGAGATATGCCGCCACGTATATCCGTGTTTCCACACTGGCGGTACATCCGATGTAAGATACGGCGCGTCACGACCTCAGAATCGCGCTATATGTATTTTAACATCCACCTTTTATAATCGAGAGATAGAGAGAGAGAGAGAGAGAGAGAAGAAGGGAGCGAGATCCAACTTGTGTGCAAAGTGCACTATACAATTTCTCTTTCTCTCGCTATTTTTATTTCCTCCCCACGTGAATACGTATTTATATATATTTTTCGATGTGCCGAAGAGGCACGATCTTGTTACGAGCATAGAAATGTACGGAAAAAAGGACAAGAATACACTTTATGCACGAGAACGGTAGTTTACACGCTGTGACCGAGACTTTGTTTCTGCTTTTGCGCTTTCAACCCCTTTTTCCCCGATTTTAAATTCAAACGAGCCTGCTCAATTTATTTTTACTTCAAAAAATACTCAAAATACAAAAATGGGTTTACATGAAATTATTTTACTTGCGATATTTATAATTCGTTTTTTTTTTAACTTTTGCAACTCGAAACTTTGTCTTTTATTTTCAACCCCTCTAAATTCAAACGCGTTTTCTGCTGAATTTTTAAATTTTTTTTCATCTTCATATAATACTCAAAATATAGCCTAAAAAAATTTTAATTGAAAATACTATTTTTACACACGACATTCGTATAAATCTTTTTTTGTAAACTTTACATACATCATTGCTCCGTTTTCTTCCTTTTTCGCGACTTTCTTTTTCGTCGGTCCGAGATCTTAAACGCTTCCTTCGAATCTTTATATATCGCGCCGAAAAGCTGCCGAGAAGAATTCCAGTGTATGCATATCGACGGGGCCGAAAAGAGGAGAAAAAGAGTCGAGGAAAAGAGGGAGCCAACCTGTCGGAGAGTCACGAGGAAGACAGAGAGAAAGAAAAATAAAAAAAGGGAAGGAAAAAAAAATGGAAACGCTGGGCGAAAGATACATCTCCGGAGAGGCGCGAAATTCTCTCTTTTTCTCTCTTACCGAGAGGAGCGAGAGCCGGTGAATCTGGGAATAAAGGAGAACAGTTTGGCACCCGCGTTCGTAATATTTGACACACAGAGCGGTCGGCCGATCTCAGATTATCAGATTAAAGTCTCGATTGCGAAGCCGTTCGCGCTCGCGCGAGCCCCAGCACGCACGGAAATCGCCATCGGCGCTTTCTTTTCCTCCTCCTCAAGCTCGTACACACGCCCGTATATGCAATCCCTGACTTTTAAACATACGATATAGTCGTGTACTTAAAATGCCATAAGCTCCTACCGTTCGCTGCATTTCGATCGATGAAATCTGTATCCTTCATTCCCCTACTCTTACCATTTCCTCACACAATAAAAATCATAATAATCATTATTTACGAGAATTCATTACGACCTCGAAGACGCGAGATTAAAATTTTATTATGTGGGCTGTGGTCAAATTCTATTTTTAGCTTCAAATTGTTTCTTTTAAAGTTCTTTCGGTCAAAGAATAATACGTTTTTGATTAATTTTTTTTTATTACTTGGCGTCAAGACACTGCCGTGTCTAGAGATCAATGACGTTGTATATGAAAAGTCAGAAATGCATAGAAGTTGGATTTTTATTGAAAAAATATTATTATTTATTATGAAAATTGATTACGATCTCGAAAATGAAAATTATTTTTTTTTAGTATATGCACATATGCAGTCAAATATTTTTTTTCCATTTGTTTACATATTCATTTTACTTTTTTCGTTTAAAATTCATTTTCACACATTTCCCTACGCAGAAATTTTTTTTTTTATTTAATATGAACATTTGACGATGCGAAATCAATTTTATTACGGTCCAGTAAAATTCTATTTTTAGCCTAAAAATGATTCCCAAAAATTTTAAATATTTATTTTTAATCAAAAACTAATTTTTTTATCAAAAATAACATCGGTCAATAGGTCGAAGAATTTAACGATTACAAAGCGTCTTTTCAATTTGTTTGCGAGAGTTCTTTCAGTCAAAGAATAATACTTTTTTAATCAATGGCATATTTTATATTAAAAGTGATAAATGGATAAAAGTTGCATTTTTATTGAAAAAATATTATTAATTACACCGTCACACAAATTCGTTCGAGATCGCAGTCAATTTTCATCTTATTTTTTTCATTCAAAATACATTCTCATACATTTCCTCGCACAGAAAAAAAAATTTTATTTACGAGCATTCACTACGATGTGAAATCAATTTTATTACGATTCACCCAAATTATATTTTTAGCCTATAAATGATTGCCAAAAATCTTAAATATTTATTTTTAATTAAATAAATTTTTTTATCAAAAACAACATCGGTAAATACGTAGAAGAATTTAACGATTACGAGTCGTAAATGCGCATATTTCGCGATTCTCGATGTTTTGCGAGAGATTATACGCATTCATTGTGTGCGAGATCGAATCGGTATATATCGATGCCAGAATCGATCGTTTCTCTCGTTCATCTTTTCGTCCTCCTCCCTGTCCACCTCGTCGTCGACGTCGTCGCCGAGGAGTGATAAAGAATCTCGAGTTTATTACTACGCGGTGTGTTTTAACTTGTGTAAATCCTGAGAATACACGGAGAAAGTGGTAGTAAAATCATCGGCGATGCGTTCAACAGCCGATAAATGCACCTTCGGCTATCGCGAGACGAAAAAAAAAAAACGGGGAAAATCCTTCGAGGAGAAAGAAGGAAAGTTTCTCGGAGACGCGGAGCTTCGAGAGACGAGAGAAAAAAAAACAATCGCGATACGCGTGGGCGTGAAATTTATTAAATTCGCACGAAGACTCCCGTCCGTCTTTTTCTCGCTCTTTTAATTTCCGGATTTTCTCTTTTCCAATCGCGCGAGATCTCCGGTTTTGCAATTTCTCGCTTCTGTCGTGAGAGAAAAGAGAAAACGATTTTTTTCGTTGCTCCAATTTGAGTAGAAATATTTTGAAAATAGGGTAAAAAGTTTTTGGAAAAAAATCGATCTCGAGCATAAATCCTCGAGACTCGGATTCCGGACGGAGGAACCTCGCGCCATTGTCCGAACTTTTTTCTTCGGTTTTCTCTCCCCGGTTATTCTCCTCCTCGTCTCTTTCGCGTTCGTCTCTTCTTCTTTCGATTCTTCGTATCTTGCAGACCAGGGAGGAAGAGAGAAAGAAACTGCTCCGGACTCTTTGCATACACTTTAAATATCACCGGCTCTTGCCAGCTCGCTGCGGTAAAGGAAGGAATGCACAAAGGACGAGAGAAACCGAGAACATCAGAGTGCATCACACGAAGAAAAGTCACTCTATTTTTTTGTTCATGGAAACATTTTTTTCGACAATAAAATTGTAAGCAAGGAGACAAAAATTAGAATAAATAACTTCAAAAAACAATAAATAAAAATGAATTTTCTACTTTAAATTAAAATTTGTTCGAACTATCTGGATAAAGTACAAAAAAATTGGATGCTGTATCTAGTTAAATCTAGTTAAATAGTTGAAAACTAAAAAATATTTATACTTTAATTCGAAACGCTCTAAAAATTAAATTTTGTGTGAAGAACTAAAAATGCACCTAAGGGAAAAAATATTGCAAAGACGCTCTTTTTGGAATTCGATCACAATCGAATTAAAATTTTATAGGACAAAAAACTACTCATATTTATTTTAAAAAACTATTAAATGTGTATGCATCCAGTTATAAAGCTAAAAAATAATTGCTATATTTTTAATTAAAAATGTTTTAAGAAAAAAGTCAAAAGGAGGAAAAATATTTTTTAAAAACACTAGAAGTCAATACAATAAAAACTACAAAATACATTCAGTAATTAAGTCATAAAACAAACAGGTCATCTTCTTCATTTTTTCAAAAATTAAAATACTCATTTACTGTAACGATCTTACCCTCAATGGAACGCGAATGAAATATCATCTGTTTGTCTTGCCATGAGTAGGTGCGAAAATGCTTTAAGAAGTGAATTTTATGTAAAGGACTAAAAAAGGTAGCGATAAAGACAAAAAAGGTGAATAAAGGAGAGGATGAGAAAAGGAGAGAGAGAGAGAGAGAGAGATTGAAGAAAAAAGCAGACCCACCCTGGAGACTTATTGCGAGTGGAAGCGCGTGAACGAGAATGAGCGCCAGTGTGCGATACACGCGCGCCTTTCTCCATTTCTGTGTATATATTTATATAAATAAACGTATACGCGTATATGTATAACACACGATACTATCTGAGATCTCTAACCCGCGGTTGCTGCTGCCGTTTAGCTCAGGAACCGCTGCCGGCTAAGCGAGCGCGCGAGAGGAAGCGAGAAAGAGCGACGATCGAGCTCGTAAGACCGAGAGAGAAAAACGAGTGCGCGAGCCGGTAGCAGAATCGAGAGGACTCTCTTTTAGGACGAAAAGAAAGGGAAAAAAGGGAAGAAAACGCGACAAATACCTCTTGGTGCACTCTGCATGTGCGCCAGAATTTTTTCTTATTTTTTTCTCTCTATTTTTGTCTCTCGCTCTCTCTCTCTCTCAGTTTCGCTCTCTCTCTTGTTTCGTTCTCATCTCCTTCCTCTTGTATTCGCGGTCTCCTGCTTTTGCATCCTCAAGAAACCGGTGAGCCTCTAATTGGCCACGGATCCAGCACCCAACGATTCTTCGGCTCGGATTCCACTTTGAGAATTCGCCACGGCGAGCTCTCTCTTTCTCCGCTCAGTATCCGCGATATATATTAGCAAAGAATCGCTCTCGAACTCTCTCTTGCTCTTTCATTATTGATTAAAATCGTCCTCGTTTAAAAGATCGTCAACCAAATTTGTAGCTCGTTGAGTCCTTTTTTTTATATGCCTCAAAAAAGATTTCTTCCTGAATCGGAACCTTCGTGTACGTTTTTTTATTTTTCTTTCACAATTTCAATGAAATTTTCTGCACTCTGAATCCATTCAATAACAATTATAATAACAATGAAGTAATTTTTTCGAGTATTTTTCAAGGACTGCAATAAAATATCGTTTTCATAATTTTTATTTTTAAAATGTTTTTTGTTAAAAAATAAATTTAGGAATTTTGTTGCTTAATTATTGATTAAAATCGCCATCGTTTAAAAAGTCGTTAACTAAATTCTTCCCTCTCGTTAAATCCTTCTTTTATACTGCAAAAAAAAATTTTGCGAATTTTCTGAATTTTTTACAAGTTTAATAAAATTTCAACATACTCGAATTCATTCATTAAAAATTACAACAATTTGTTTTTTATATTTTTATAATTTTTATTTCAATTCAAGGGCTATTGAAAATATTCAAAAATCCATTTCAGTAAAATACGTTGAAAAAATGTCTCCCGTGTTAAAAAATAAACAAATGTATTCTTGAATATTTACGTGAATACATTTATATAGACGTCTCCCTGTGTAAATATAAAAAGGCACGAGTACGCGCGTCACGCTTTGTTCCAACTGACTTATAAAGATGCGAAAATTTCGTGGCTCTCTCAAGGTAACAGAGATCACGACGTGCACGCCGTAGCTATAAGATTCGAGGTGAATCCTCCGCGGGGTTTAGCGGAGAATCTCGCGGGGAAACCACGCGACGAGGAACGGAGGAAGAAGAGAGAGAGCGAGAGAGAGAGAAGAAGAAGAAGAAGGAGAAGAGGAGGACGAGAAAGAAGAAAAGATCCGCGAGAAGATAGGAAAAAGAGTCGCGCGGTCGTTCGCGACCCACAAGAGGACTCTCGCTTTTGTGCTTCTACTTACTAATACTCCGAACTAACGCCATTACTACTCTTACTACTAGAAAAAGGTATAGAGGTATAGATAGAGAAAGAGAGAGAGAGAGAGATGAAAAAAAAAAAATTAAAAAAGAGGAAAAAGGTCCTTGCCTTTACAGTTTCCTCCTCGTCCTTCCCCAACCTCTATCTCGGCTTTGTAATCTTTAAACTTTCGTTCTCAGTCTCGGAATCAGCCTCGAGAGGGAAAAAAGTTTCGGAGAGAGACGGAAGATCGGTAAGAGGAGGGAGAGATGAAGATGGAGCAGTTTTGCATCGTATATATATGCACGACGAGGCTCGCGCGTGCGAGTTGCCTCTTTCGCGATAAGTGAGGTCTCTCTTATAGTGCACTGCTCAGATGTGTAACTATCCCTTAGAAAAAGAGGATGAAGCTTTTTTATTTAGATTTTGAGTCTCTTTGAAAATTTAGAGAAAATCTAAAAAAAGATTTTAAGGATTTCAATATTCAAAACTGTTGATAATCGATTAATTATTAAATTATTGAAAATATTTTTATTGTTATAAGTCTGTCTTAAAGTATGTTTACAATCAGATGTATATCGACCGAGTTATCCCTTATAAAAAGAGAGTGAAGCTTTTTTATTTAGATGTTGAGACTTTTCAGAAATTTAGAGTTAAATGAGAAAAAAAGTTTTTAAAAATTGTCGATAAGTTTTTAATTATCAACTAATAAATGATATGTCAAAAACAATTTTAATAATTTTCCAGAAAATCCTTCAAAAAAAATTGTAAATTTATCGTAAATGGCATCGAACAAGCTTTGATACATAAAAAAAATTCTACTGATTGGTAATTAATGAATCATCAATTTGTCAAAGTTTTAACTGCAAAATAAAAATTGCATCCGTTTCCTATAAATTAATTTAATAACACTCTCGTTAAATAATAAGGAGAAAATGAAAAGAAAAGTGAATTTTCCGTTTAATTTTCTGCCGCTCAAGTTAGAACGATGGAGATCGATCGGGGCGATTCTGCATAAAATTAGCACGTGAGTGCGAGAGCGTGCAAGGAAGGATCAAGAAGTTGTCCCGAAGGCGAGCTCTCGTTTTCCCCTCTGGAGGAAAAAAAGAGACGAGAGAGACTCCGAACATTTACTTATCCCCTTTTTCCAATTTTTTCTCGAGGGCACACGATAATCCCAGCTGTGTTGAACACACTCGCGTGTACTTTCACCCATATTTCGCTTATATTTATTTAAAAAAGGACGAAGAAAAAAATGTCCTGATGGCTACGAGAAAATAGTCGTCAGAAAATAGTATATCGCGAGCCGGAGGATCAGAAGCGAAACTCCTTCGAGTCTTTTCTCCTCGCGCCGTCGTCGTCCACGTTATATTCCTCCTCTCTATATCATTTTCGACATCGTACGCTTATTGCCTGATGCAAATAGCTCTCCGACCTCATCGTGCCATGCAGCGACTATTTTTTCCCTCATTTTTTGCACACAGAAAAAGAGTTTTTCGTGAAAGAGAAATTTCCATTTTTATTTTCAAAAAATCATATTTTTTTTCGTTCGTCGACTCGGATTTATATTTTCGGTGTTTTTTATTCGAAGCACAGACCTGAAAATTTTTTTCTTCGGGTAAAGAGAAAAACGTGCCGGACTCTTCACGAGAAATCTCGAGCTCTTCGTCTCTTTTACGACACACACACGCCGAGATTCGTTGTTTTTTTATTTTTTTTTTCTTCGTCTCGTCTTTTATTCTTTTTTATTTCTCCGTCGAGATATCATCTCGTCATGGAACCCGTGTGCCCTCGATGACAGAGAAAAACTGAGGAGAGGAATTCTACACGAGGCTAAAAGAGAGAAAGAGAACGTGCATCCGCTGTCCTGATTGTACGAAAGATTCCTCAAAAATATACAGATGTAATCCAGGAAGAAACTGTATATTTTTTTACAAAGAAATCTCCTTCGTTGAGCAAAAAGTAAAAAGGTGAATCCCAAAATCTCTGCACAAGCGTTTGACCATTATTTGCATATGAAAAAATAAAATTTTTTTGTTTTAGGATTTTCCTTATTTCAAATCCGATTTATAAGTACATAAGAATAATGTCTAGTTATCAATTTTTAAACATTGTTGATTTCTTATCTTTTATCAGAAATAATTTACGAAATTAAAAATCTCACTTGATAATGACAAAAATTCCCAAAATTTCTAGAAAGAAAATGATTTTTTTTAATAAGATTGTTTCCATCGTTAACTAATAAATTATAATAGAAAATCTCAAAATCTCTGCCTATCCCTTATTGCGTATAAAAAAAGAGAAGCAAATCAATTTTTTTTTCTAATTTTGCGACTCCTTTCAAATCCGAAATTTGTACACCAGAACACTAATTTAGTTATCAATTTTTCAAAATTTTTAACTTTTGTTACATTCATCACTTTTTATCACAGACAATTTAAAAAATTCATAAAATAAAAAATTCACTCGTTAATAAAAATAAAATTCCAAACTTTCTGCACAACTTCTTCCAAAAAAAACTTAGCGTTAACTAAAATGTTTTTGATTTTCTATCATTATAAAAATGAACTTCATTTCCGTTTTCTCGGTAAAGATAACAATGAATTTTCTTGCGAATATTATCACTAGCGAACGCTCGGAATTCCGCAAACGCATTAGGAATAATTTTCCCGTGCCCTCTCGCGATGCGAGAAAAATATGAAAAACGAGAAAATCGTGAAAAAAAATCCTCATTATTTAGTTACCGGGTATATTTGCTCGTGTGTGCGCTCGCGTTTACGGCAAAAAATCCGTGTGTTCTCGGGAGGGTTAAATAAAAGCATAATCTCGAGATCCGTGGCGCATCCCTTGAAACACGAAATCATTAACTATGAGGCATATTTTACGATGAAATAATTTGGAATATTTATCCAAGCCGAGAGATTACATTTTTGAAGATATAAACGCGCGTAGATGCGCAAGCAAATGAATAAAGAAAATTCCTAGAATGAAAAGTCTCGCGCATTTTTACCCACTTTTGCGATTCTCTCTTTTTTTTCACAACGATTTCCTGAGCAAAAGTACAGATCGCTGCGAAAATATTCATTAAAAAATAACGAGCAGGGTTTTTTTGCATTTAAAATTATTTTTTTATAAGATTATAGAGTTAACTACACAAAAAGATCTTGAATCATTGAAAATATTATATGAGAAAATGTGAATTATTTTAAAACGCAAAAATTACGTTTCTTATTTCAAATCGCTGCAAAAATATTGAATAAAAAATTAAGAGCCGTTCTTCATACAATTTTTTTCGCATGATTACGTTTCCTGAATTAGCCAATTCCATAAAAATCGTAAAAAATATTCACGACACAAAAAAACGTGAATTATTTTAAAACACAGAGAAATATCATTAAAAAATAACGAGCTCTTCACAATTAATTTTTTCATATATCCATTTTCATAAATCCATGATAACTACATCCCTCGACTCAATTACACAATAAAATCGTGTTAAAAAAATTGCAAAAAAATCCACAATATAAAAACTACGAATTACTAATCGAAAAAAAAAATTCCCCAATTCAGATCGCTGCGAAGATCATCATTAAAAAGTAACGAGTTCCCTTCACACTGTGAACCATTTTCTCACACGATTACGTTTCCTGAGATAGTTACACCGGAAAATCTCGCATCGTTAAAAGCAATCCGTAGAAAAAATATAAAATACAAAAAAAACAGAGTGAATTACTTAAAAACGTGAAAAAAATTTCGTTCCCTGGCATCAGGGAGGTCCTTCAAGACCTTGGATACATCTTTATAGACCGGAGAATAAAAGGGAGAGTGAGTTGAAGGAAAGAGGAAGAGAGAGAGAGAGTTAACGTGGTTGGAATTCGTTGTATATAGACGATGGTAAGATAGATAGAGCAGAAAAGTTAGAGTGCATTACAGGAGTGTGCGCCCTCTATCTCTCGCCTAACCTTCCCCTTCGTTTTATCCAGTATTTCTCCCGCGTATAATATTATGTCTTGTATCGGTTATACTCATATATACATACATATATATATATATATATATAAAATATATATATGTATATATGAGTATATACGATATCTCGGTGGATCGGGCGAGGCTGTGTGCGAGGGGAAACTCACACACAGGATAGATAGAAAATGTCGATACCGCGAACGAAAGTATACGTACACGTCTCTCGGTACGACCTTAACTCGCTCTCAAGATCCTTCGTACCCTCCGCTCGATGATCTATCGACAGATGGATGGACTTGGATACCACTCGGAATATCCTACATCCTTTATAATCCATAATACTCTCTAATAAAACCTCCAATGTTTCTATAAAATTTCTTCTTCCTTCAATCTCCCCATCTTTATTTTCTGTCATTTTTATTTTCATGCTTTTGATACTTTTATATTTTTTACGACTGTAAAAAATTTTTAAAATATACGGTTGGTCGGTATAATTCGTAAATACATTAAAATTGTTCTTTATACGAATTTTTTTGTATAAAATTTTTGAGATTGTTGATTTATTGCAAATTCAAAAAATAGAAAATGGAATTTTTAGATGATGAAAACATTTTCATTTCAGGGCATTTGTACCTTGGTAAAAAAATTAAAGTTAGCGGTTAACATTTTTTATCATGGTATAAAATTGTTGAAAAAAATATTTTCTCTTTATTACACATTTAAGATTTTTTTTAGATGTAGTTTCGAGAGTATAAAGGTAAGAAATAGTTCTCCCGAGGGAAGAATTTCTCCAGGCTGGCGCCTGCAATTTTATACAATCGAGAGAAGGGGGATAGGGAGTTTGAGGGAGAGAAAGATGGAGAATTGCATCGAGAGATGCCCATTTGTAAAAAAATATATATACGTCTAGAAAAATGCTCGCGTATATAAAAGATCGAGTGAAGAATGATGATGACGTGTGGTAGGGTTGCGGATCCGAGGACGATGAGGAAGGGGAAACGGAGCAGAGAACGATCCTGTCGCTTCTTCATCGCATTCATCGCGTCGCTTGACGCGCTCCTGACTCCCCTGTGTTCCCAACTAATCGTCGTTATTTAATTACATGATCGTTTTTCCTCGAGGGCCTTCCAAGACTCGACTTTTTATCCTCGGCCTCGCTTTTACATTACATGAAAAGTTTATTAATTTAAAAAAAGTTCAATCATTTTATATCGACTTAATTAAAACATTTCGATTTTTGTTCGGTATAAAAAGATAACGTGAAATATGTAAGACGAATTAAGAAATTAGAGCATTTTTGAGGTGTTCGTGGTAGAATGAGTGAGAGTTTGAAAAAAGGAGAAAAAAATCGATGATGACTGAAATAAATTTCCAGATAATTCACTTCTGTATACAAAAATTCATAGAGACATGAAAAATGTGAAATTTGTGAATTTCAAACAAATTTAATAATTTGATACCAAAACTTAATTAAAATATTGTAAATTTTCTTTTAGTTTAAAAAATTCCACGATTCATGAAAAATTGACAAACGAGACAATTTTCGAGGTGTTCGAAGTAGGATGAAATTTTCAAAAACGGGAAAAAAATTGAGGGGATAAATGAAATAAATTTCCGGATAATTCGCTTTGGTATAGGAAATTTATAAGAACACACTCGATCGAATATTATGCTAGGTTTCTCGATTATACCCTCGATTATTACTCTCGCGTATGCTCGCATGGTAACACATATTTATCGAGATAAAAGGGTGAGAGGTAAAAAAGGAGATATTCGAAAAAAAAACGCGGCGTGTTTCGAAGCAACAACTACGAGAGACGATTATACCCTACAAATCTTTGTAATCGCGTCCACCGTGCAACAAACAAGCTTTCTCTCATTTTCTTATTTTTCTCGAACGTTATTTTTTCTGGAAAAAAATCTCGTAAAATCTCAGCTTAGCCTTCTTTCTTCGCGAAAACGGCCAGAACTTCGTTTCAGGACTCGACAACGAAAAAAAAAAAAAATTTTTTTTCAACTTCAACGAAGTCGACTTCGTCGCTATATTTTTTTTCACCCAGCAGTGTTCCAATTATAAAAAAATAGATTATGCTAATTCACACTTTAGTCCCCAAATAGACGTTTCTCTCGTTTTATTGTTTTGAATTTTATCCCACTAATCCTTATTTTTGAGTTAAAAATTCTTCGCTCTCGATCGTATATTATTCTTAAAACACAAACTACAAAATATTCGATTATTTTCTCTCTCTAAAAGAAGTCTCGTTTTTAAAAAAAAAAAGTTTCTACGATTTCCAGGATTTACTCGTCCAGTTTTGAAAATAAAAATTCTCAAAAAAAATGTTTCTCCGCGAACCGACCGGCGATTATCAATTTCTTCAATTATTTCATTGTGTTATCGTATCGCAGGGATCGAGTAAACTAGTACTGTACGTAACTTATAGTTTGTCTGATGCTCCTGCTGCAGGTTCTTTCCCACCCAAACAGGTTTGCGCGCCGGTCCGAAAAAAAGGGGAAAAAGGAAAAGAGAAAACTGCCCTGCACACATCCACACCTGTGCATTTCTATATACATCTATATTTCTATATATAAATAAAATAATACATATATATATATTAAATACATCGATTCGTAATATCTATGAATACCAAGAGTGAGAGCTCACGTACGAGCCGGTACATTCAGCGATAAATATATTCATATACAAGCGCAATAATATTAAACATATTTATATATGTATATCTGCTGATGGGATATATTGCTGGGGAATAAGAACTGAAATCCTTTCGAATTATTAGATTGCCCCTTGAGCTCTTCACCGCTCTTTGTGTATATTTTACACACGTATTATTTTTATTATTTTTTTTTTTTCGGACAATGCTATTATTTCTCGTATTTAATTCAGGCTCGGGGAATTCTCGAGTTCTTTGTCTACGAGGATTATTCTCGAGGAAGAGAGAAAAAAGACAAATTGTTGAATCGCACAAATTGAGGATTTTCCTCTAGTTTCGTGCAACTGGTTTCATTCTCGAGGTATCGTGATCTTTTTAGCAAGTTATCGAAAAAAGAAAAATTGTTGAATCGAAATTTTTTTTTTTTAGATTTTTTAAATCTTTTCCTTGAACTCCTTACGGGATATGAGATGCAGAGAGGGGAGGGTGATTTTTTTTCGAATCGTCGCGAAATTTGCAAGCAATTTGTCTTCGTTACACCCACGTGCTCACCCCCTGGAGGGACAGATCTTTCTCTCTCTTCTTCCCTTCCTCGGATCTCTTCTCTTCCTGACCTTTCCTTCTTTTATCCTCATCGTAGTACACTTACATTTTTAAATCTTCGAGTATGAGTGCGCATATTAGACTTGTTTGTTCATTTTTTTTCATTTTAATTCACACATTTCAGTACCGTCTGTTTCAAAAATAATAAGAGTCGTATTTTATTAAAAAGTTATTGAAGTTTCTATAAATCTGGTCGTTGATTTTGTTTTGTTAATTAAAATTACCGAAGCACTCTCTGATGTTTTAATAAGTTTATAAAATGAATTAAAGAAGAATTAATGAATTAAAAGCTAAGCTCAAAGCTAAATCCATATTTAAAATAGTTTAGAAATTTTTAGCCTTCATTTTTCTGTCATAATTCATTCATTCATCATTCATTCATCAAATATCTCACAAATAATACGAATAAATAGAGCGTAGAATAAATAAAAGTAGCATCACATCAATGATTTTATAATTAACTGTGATTTTCTAGTGAATCTGCACCGTTTCACTAGTTGAATTTTTTACCAGATATTTTGCGGTCTAGAATTAATTCAATTTAAAATGCTAACCCGACTGGACTAAGATGTCATATTGAGTTTTGACAGATCCCAATATGCATCACCATCTGCAGAATGATAAAAATCAGGTGAATCTTCTGCCGAAAATGTCCTTACTACATTTAGTTATTTATACTATTTATAATATACTATACTATAGTATACTATACTATAATATACTATAATATAGTATACTATACTGTACTATACTTTAGTATACTATATACTATAATATAATATAGTATACTATGATATACTATATTATAATATACTACATACTACAGTTAGAATACATCATCATCTTTCATCCACTCTTCCCATATCAAAAAACATCGTTACCGTTCCTGAGTAAAGGATAAAATTGTCCCTTGACCCTACAGACAGATCAATAACCATGGTGCGTCTTCTCTAATTTAGATAAATCCACGAGAACGTAATAAAATCTGTAAAAACTCAAAAAGTAAATGCAGAGTAAACTCATCACCACTTCAAACACAAATAGAAAAAAGATCGAGTAAAACTTTTATATAAAAAATCCAACAAAAAATACCCCACTTTTTTTAACTTTTAGTTCTGGTACAATTCTTTTTGTGCGAATCCGCATATTGCACGTATTAAAAAACTGCTCCCGCGCCGCAATTGTAATTTATTCGGTCGATAAATACTCTCGGCACCGTCCGGAGTGTCTCTTTCTCTCTCCCGCTCGTTCGCGAACGGGCTTGATAATCTCACGAGTAAATGAGTTAGTACTCCGTTCAAAAGGTATAAAAAGAGGCAGCGAGAGAGAAGGAGAAAGAGAAATGGTGTATACAGCGAATACGAGACGAAGTAGCGGGCATATTAATACATGGGAGGAGCAAAAGCTTCGCGCTCGATCGTTCCACCTTTCGTCTCTGGATATAATACCCGCGCGTTATCTTTGCGTTATTACACACACGAGGTTTTCTCAATCCTCAATTTACATTCACCTTTTAACCAGAATAATTCAAATACAATTTCCCATTCCGAAAAATCATTATTCCCACACAAAAAAAAATCCACAAAAAGAGAATAAAATTTTCTTTAAAAACATCCAATTCTCTGGTTCATAAATCAAAACGATTTAACCCCGCGCCGCTTTTTCCTCAAACAAAATTTCTCCTTTTTGTCATAAAGCGTACATAAATCACGCAGCACGCCTGCGTATAATTATTCAAATGAAAATTTCTAAATTGCTCAATTAACCGCAGTCAATAAAATTGCGTACTCAAAACGCGATAAATATTATTGGATAGAGTTTTTCGCTCCGATTGACTCTAAAATATAATTTATCCATATCTGCACGCACGTGTAACGAAAAGTATAGACTGCGCGAGATTGATTGTCAGTGAGGGCATAAAAAACGCGAGTGGGGGTGGAAAATGATTGGGAGGGGCGAATTGACACGAATAAATACACACACGCGTTATTTAAGTGACTCGAGTGCGCTCTCGGTGCATTTGAGTGCAGTGTTGACTACTGCATTATCTATCTGCGCACATAAACATTGTATATATGTACAATTTTATGTATTATTTTATGTACCAGCGGAGATAAATATATATTTAGCGATATGTGGCTCGTGTATGGTGGAAAAGACAACTCGCGGATCCACAGAAGGAAAAAGAGAGAGAGAGAGAGAGAGAGGGAAGAGCGAAGCTGTGGAGTATATAAATAGCAGTCTATAAATTATGCCGTCCACGTACTCGAGCGAGTACCATCTTTAAGGGACTGGCCGAACAGCCGATGTCACCCGATGTCAGAGAAACGACTCCGACGAGGATGAAAGGACGAGAACGATAGCGTTCAGACAATCTTCTCTCTCTCTCTCTCTCTCACTCTTGAAATCTTCTTTAATTCTTATTAATCCAAAAAAAAACGAGTAAAAACAGTGAAACAATTTTCCAAGTTTTTCATCTGTTGGTTACACTTGATTTTTATTGTGATTTACAAGATAATAATGAGGATAAAAATAAATAAAAAAATTGTAGTATGAGGCTTGTAACTTAATTTTTTTTACGTTTCAAAAGTAAACTTTTTTAAAATTTTTTTTTATTTTTTTACCAAAAAACGAGTAAAAACATAGTGAAATCCAATTTTCTAAGTTTTTCATCCATTCGTTATACTTGATTTTCATTGTGATTTACAAGATAATAATGGGGATAAAAATAAATCAAAATATTGTAGTATCAAGTTTGTAATTTAATTTTTTTTTACATTCCAATTAAACTTTTTTATTAATTTTTTTATTTTTTTACCAAAAAAGAGTAAAAACATAGTGAAATGCAAGTTTTTAGGTTTTTCATCCGCTGACATTCGTTATTTGATTTTGATAGTAATTTCTAAGATGATAATGAAGATAAACAAAGAATACTGTATTTTTGTATGAACCGCGTAATTTACTTATTTAATTTTGTTTTTCTTTTTTGTTACGTTGCAGATAAACTTCCTAGCAGATTCTACTTGGTAACCGACCACTCGGACTTTATCATGGATCCGATTACCGGAATGCTACGGACTCGAGTTTCTCTCGACAGAGAAGTTCGTGATAGCTACATCCTCAGTGTTGCCGTACGCAATGGAATCTCCGTTGGTTACTGTCAGGTATTTGTATATCTGTACAAGCGCCCAGTTATATTTACACACTACACGTGTTTCCCGACTCTGGCTGTCGAAAATTAATCATGAAAATAATAACTTAACCCCATTTTTTTACCTCAGAATTTTCATTCCGTATATTTGAAAAGTAAACAAATTTTTATAGAAAATTTTTTTTCTAATATCTACTCAAAATATTTTTTGAACTCATTTTCTAAAATATTTGCATAATTTCATAGCTATTTTTAAAAATACTCTAGAATAACAATAATTTACAGTTAGGGCAGATGTACCATTTGTGGCCACTAAGCGATTTTGTATCTTTAATTTAGAATTTAATTAACTCAATTAAAATATATAACGGAATATGAATTAATGACATCTTTAATACTTCAGTTATTGAATAATCAATAATCAAAAAGCTAATACTTTATAAACTAACTTCAGTTTTAAAAAATAAGAAATATTAATCATATCTGCTGTTTCACCAGTAATGGCAACAGAAGTACTACTTTTTGCCATCGGTTGCACCACTTGTGGTTATAATAAATAACAGTTTTGGTGGATGGAATATTATTAATATTTATTCAATTAATAATAAAAATAACTAAATATTTAATATTTATTTATAAATGTCAAAATGGCCACAAACGGAACAGTGGGTACAAACGGTACATCTACCCTATGTAAAAAAATTATTTATAAAGATCATTTTATAATAAATTAAATATTTGAATTATTTTAATGGACTAATTTTTATAATTTTTTTTTAAGGTTGAAATAAATGTCGAGGATGTTAACGACAATCCGCCGTCATTTCCGAACAGCAGCATAAGAATTTCGGTGCCCGAGTCGCATCCTCTGCACACGCCGATTTACGTCGCACACGCGACCGATCCGGATGCGAGTCCGTCCGGGTCGTTGCGTTACGTCCTCGTGCAAAACAGCGCGGAGCTCTTCGGTATCGATTCGCGCCAGGGAGAAGTTTATCTCTCCCGGCGTCTGGATTACGAGACCCAACAGAGGCACAGCCTAATGATAAGCGCTCTTGACCCCGGCGGACTCTCCGCTAATCTCAGCATTCGCGTCGAGGTCCAGGACGTCAACGACAACCCCCCGGTGTTCGAGAGAAACGAGTATCACGTTGATATTCCCGAGGGCGCCAAGCTCGATTCTCAGGTAAGAGGAAAAAATTATTTAATGAATTATATTTTTAAAAATATGATCCGAAAACATTAATTTTTGAAAATGTTACTTGGAATAATTAGTGACAATTATAATTATAATTATAAAAATTATACAATTACCTATAAAAAATTTAAATGATTATTTTAATTTTTTTTTATAATTGTCAACAATCAAATTATAATTTGATTATTTTTTCACTTTCTCGTTCTTCTTGGTATAAATATTTGCAATTTGTTAGATATCTAGCAACAAATCAAATTTTTCAAATAATTTATATTTTTTATAGCTTAATAAAATTCAATTTCATTTTACACTGAAAAAAATCGCTTGAACCAACAAAATAAATTAATTGGAGCTCATTTGACAAAGTTAACAAAATATCGAGCAGTAAATCGAATAAGATACAAATCATCCAAATTTATAATTCGGTCAATGAATTTCAAAATGATAAAAATGCGGATAAACCACAAAAAAAATCGAAAACCCTTATAGGAATCGAGCTGACAAGTGCGGAAACGCACGTAGTGGGTGTAGTTGGCGAGTGTGTCGCGTCGAGGAAAAAAAAAAAGAGTCGGAAGGTATAGGGAGAACGTCGTGTCGTATGGGGATATCTCGGGTTGCGCTCGAAGAGTTAACAACCTTCTAACTCTTTACCTCATTCTTACGTCTGCGTTTCTCGTGGTCCTTGACTTCCCCGATGCCCATTTTCCCCATCCGTCTATGTCCCTCTGATCTCCGCGGATGCGTAATTTCATCCGGGACAACCAGGAAGACCGCGAGAGAGAGAATTTCGCTTCTTCTCGAGAGCGCGCGCTCTCGCGGCTTCGGCTTGTTCGATCCTTAGCGAAAAGTTTTGCGCTTCGAGAAAGAGAGATTCTCGCCCAGTCCTTTTTCCTCTCGCTTCGCTCTTTTTCTCGCGGATCCGCGTACTATAACCTTCTTTATTGCATTTGCGCGTTCCTCTCCCTTCCCTTCCCCCTCCCTCCCCCCCGAAGACCAGTTCAGGGACGCCATGAACGAGGAGGATAAAAAGGAAAATGAAGGAAATACGACGAATGCGAGTCGAGATTCGATCGCGCGCGCACCTTACCTCCGCGATATTCCGTTATAAAACCACCAGCCCAGGCGTCTTTCCACCTTCGCCACTTGCAAATAATACCGTTTCCTCGCCAGTTTATTTTCATACGTAATATCGGTAGTTTCCATTCGATGTTCCCTCGATTTTCCGAGCTCACGAGATATCGGGGAATCGATACGGGAAATTTTTTTACACACTCGATCTTTTGGTTTTTTTAGTTCTTTTGTACCGTTGAAAGACTTTCGTCTTTACTTTCTGTTTGTGAAATTACATTTTTAATGTAAATGGAATAAAAAAAATAATTAGAAGAAAAATAATCGGGGATGATTTGGGGAAATTCATCAGGAAAATGAAGGGGTAGGAAAAGACAGGAAGAAAATATCCTTTTTTGTGGTGTGTTTATAAATTGAATTCATCAATCGATTTTTGGAGCTTGCGAGGTACCAAAAAATAACACGAGGATTTTTTCAACATTTAAATAACAATTTTTTTACTTATTAAAATATTTTAATATTTTTTTCTTTTTTTTTATTCAACTTAATATTTTCCTTTTATCTTCCTTATTTACGAATTATATATTCATTTTTCGTTTGTGTACATAAATTATTTATTTATCGTCAGTTTATTAAATTTTGACGAAATTGATGAAAGAGGAGAATTTTCGGGATACGCAAAAGCTCGTTGAGCCGGAATGGGTTTCTGTTTGGGGATCCCTGGGATGTCTGGCCAGTGTGTCACTCCATTAATACGGAGTGACGGCCAGCGAAACGGCCCGCGGAGAGTTTTCTCTCGTTCTTCCTTCCTCGTTCGATCTCTCGCAATTTTTTCTCTCTCTCTCTCTCTCGAGCGATTCTTTTTTTTTCTTCACCGGGGAACGAGAGCGTGGCGGAGAGATCTCGGCGCAGTGAGAATGTTTGGAATTGTTTGAAAACCTCTCGCACGCCCCAGTGGTAATGATCCCTCTGACGTCAAAAGGAGACTCAACCGTCCACAAACGGACACACACTCCCCTCGACGTATTAAAAATCTTCTCTTTTTAATCTACCTCTCCCATTTACGATATATATGTATGTTTATATACACATACATATATATCTGTATACCTCTTTGAAGCGCTGATTTTTTTCTTTCTGCATTCTCTTTTTCTCGCGGGTATTGTTCGACCGACAGCAGACGGACTTCAAGTGCACGCGCCCTTTATCCCAACCGGTTTCGTTAAACCCCTAAACAAATTTATTCCTGTTACGTCGTGATTCTTTTTTTTTACTCTTTCGATAATTGGGGAAATTTCAAAGAATTTTTTCATGCTGTTCTATAATTACGGAATGATTTATAATTTAGAAAAATATTGAGAGGTTTCTTTTTAATTGGCTTTTTTACGTTTATTTAAAATATTTTTTAAGACCGCTCTTTAGAATTTTGATCGTGGATTCTTTGTTTGAATTCAGTATATTTAATATACGTAATATTGATTTTTGATGTGGTAGAGTAAATATTATGATCAGAAACCTTCTTTTGTTTCTTTTAGTGGATTTTTTGAAATTTTTCTTCTAATTTTTTTCATAATTTTTTCAAATGCTATCATTTTTTAAATAATGGAGATATTGACTTGAATTTAAGTATATTTTTAGTTCTTCATGATAATAAAATGAAATAGTTTCGAAAAAATAAAAAATATTACTACTCAGAATTTCACTATTTAAAAAATGCTCGATCAAATTTTACAATTAGATCATTGATTGATCTTACATTTCCAATGTATCGCAAAAATTTTTTTGAAAATCCATTGAATGGAATTCAGGATCAAATAATTAAAAAACCATACGAGATGGATTTTAGATGATTCCAAATACTTTTAATATCCAACAAAATAAGAAAAAAATGATAAATTTTCAATAATTATTATTTTCAGGTTCTCCAAGTGACTGCTCTCGATCTGGACACTGGAAACAACGCCAGACTGAGTTATCGTCTCCAGGGCTCGAAAATGTTTCGAATAAGTCCAAACACAGGTTGGATCTATCTGGCCCAGGCTCTGGATCGCGAAACGGCGGATCGTTACGCGTTGACGGTTCTAGCAACCGACAACGGTTCACCAGCCGCAACGGCGAGCTCATCCGTCCTCGTGACGGTCCTCGACGAGAACGACAACGCTCCGCACTTTCAGGCCGAATCTTACAGTTTCGAGCTTTTGGAGAATTTGCCTTCGGGAACCGTCGTCGGGAGCATCAGCGCGAGCGATCCTGACATTGGAAAGAATTCACTGATTCGATACTCGATTGTGCAGGCCAACAGCAGCTTTGCAGTCGACCCCGATACAGGTAAAAAAAATTAATAAAAAATTTTTTAATTTTTATCAAGAATTTTCATTTCTATTCATTTAATCAAATTCCTTCAAATAGAACTAATATTGCAAAATTGACGGCTCGAATGATAAATAATATTTTTTAAAAAAGTTCATTTAAATTACAATTTTTTGAATTTTATAAAAAATTGTAGCAAATTTTCTTAAAGCTTTCTTTAAAATTAAAATCCCAGTAGAAGATGAAAATTATAATTCCACCAAAAACTAAATAAAGTTTCCACTATACGTTGTTTCTAATTAAAAATACAAGACTAAAAATAAGAATAAAAAAGTCTTGTGTATTTATACCATTCATGCCAATTTATTGCAAAATAGACACGAGTTTGCATGTGTAACGCAGAGAGCTCGGTTCATGGGATAATCGAAGGGTGTACGAGAGCGTTTAAGATGCGAGAGAAGTATAATACGTAGTTCGAGAATGAGAGAGAGGGAGAGAAAGAAGAGGAGATATAGGGGGAGGGAAAAAGAGGAGAGACGCGCGCGGAAGTAATCTCAGAACGATTCGTCGCACGCGGATGAGCCCGGGCAATAATCCGATAGCCATTATATTCCGTTGAGTGGCTCCCTTCTCGTTCTTCTCCCTCGTTCTCTCTCCTTCGCTTTCTCATTGCTCCTTTTTCCTATATATCTTTGTCTCTTTTCGTCCCCTCTTCATCCTCTCTTTTTCCCTCCCTTTAAAACCAGCGCAACACGCACGAGAGGCGGGGTTTTAACGACGCGACCGGAATTCGCTTTCGGTCTTTTGCATTATACGCGAATAACTGACTCACGCACGTGGACTCGTCTTTTTTACATTTTGCCTATTTTATTAAACTTTTGAACAATTTCTTGAGTCAAAATTACAATTGGATTTGTGGGCTTTTATTTTTTGAGCATTTCCTATTTCGTTTTTTGATGACTCGATTTTTTACACGAAGACGGTTTCCAAATTAAAATGAAATTTTCAAAATTACTTCAAGATGTTTGATATTGAATTTTTTGTTTAATTTTGATTTTTGATAAAATTCAAGAAGATATCATTACTTAAAAAAAAATTAGATACAGAAATTTCTCAATTCGCGAAACTTTTTGAGCTTTACATTTTATTTCTTAAAAGCTCTCAATTTTTATTACAAAAAGTTTGATTTTCTGATTTTCAAATGGCATTAAAAAAAATTTTTCTTTATGTGCCGAAATTGAGAAATTTTTCAAAATTATTTCACGATCTGATATTTCATTAGCAATCCTGTTTTTTAATGACAAAAAACCCTTAGTTTGAACAAAAGTAAACATTTTCTATCAATCCGAATGACAAGAGCGCGTCCTCGGAAAAATAAGTACAGGACGCCACCGTGACGCGGCGTTGGTCTCGATTGGCACGCGTCAGCGATAAAGAAGCCTCGCGTTCGAAATAAAAAGACAGCCGAGACTTTTCTCGTCCATCAACCTCAACGAGCGATGCTGCCAGGATTTCGTACTTTCTCTCGTCTCCTCATCCAAAAAACCAACAAACAAATAAAAACAACAAAAACACACACACAAAATCACCCCAACAAACAAATTGACGTGAAATCCAACGAAATTCCCAATAAACATAAATAAATTTAAAAAATACGAGAAAAATGATTTTCTCACTGTCCCGCCCGCATCCTCGGCGTATCCGGCTCTCATTGTTGCGCAAACTTCGAGAAAGGGAGAAGATAAAAAAAAAACAACACAGAGAGTACATTCCATGGCGTCGCTTCCGATGCTCGGTACGATTCTCGCCATGTACAGACTATGTGTTCGTATCTTTTTACGTACACACATAAATATAAGGATATAGAGTCCTATATAAATATACATGGGATTGATATGCATGTATAGTATGAGAGAGGGAGAGAGAGAGAGAGAGAGGATAAAGATTCGCGAAGGCGCCTTCTCCAGCCGCAGCACGAGCGTGCCCGGAATCCTTACTTCAACCCTATATACGTTTTCTTCACCGCTATCAGCATCAACTGTGTACTACAGCACGCGTCTGATTATAACATACGTTTCAATCGTACCGAGAGAAAAAGAGCAAAATGAGAATGAGAGAAGAGCTAAGAGCCGAGAGAAAGAGCCAATCTCTATTCCTTCCATGTTATCGCTATAAAGCCGAAGTTACGATATGGATTATGCATTTATGATTAACGATTCCCTAAAGCTCTAAACGATTTTGTCCCTCCTTCACTCGGCATTATAATTTTTTTTTCAATTATTCATGGATGGGAATTAACATTCGAGATTTGTGTCTATATTGAAAATGTATTATAAAAGTATATAATTTTTCGTACTGTTACGATCATGAGAGAGGTGAACGTGACGTATGAGTGTGAGAGATAAATAAATAATTTTTTTTGATGAATTCTTAAAAATCGTCAACGTTGAGATCTGAAGGATCAAAATATCAAAGTATCAAACTCTGAGTTATTAAATTCTTGACTTAACGTTTTTATTTTGTTCTAAATATCAACGAGCTTTCAGAATTTGTTTGAAAATGTTTAAAGTCATGTTGACCTTTCGAATCTTCAAGTAAAATTATTCGTCCATCAAACCAGAAATTTTTTAGGTATAAAATTTTATAAAAAATAAACTTTCATTTTTATAATTTAAATTATTTTTAAATTTTCATTTTATGTCAAAACAAGTTTTCAATATTCAAATAAAAATTTGTTTTGACGCAAAATATAAATCTTGAGGTAAAAAACGGTGCGATTAATTTTCGATCGACATGTATTTTGATCTCGAAAAAAGTTTGGGATTTATTTTCGCCGCGAAATCAAGGGGTGAAGTAAAAAAAAGGAATGGAAGGTATGAGAAAATCTCGTTCGGGTTTTTATTTTGTTCGATTTTTTCGCTAAACGATGCAGGTACCAGGATGAATGTTGTTTTTTGTTTCGTCACGAACCGAAAACCGATATCCTTCCTCTCGCTCGTTTTTTTCAGCGATCGAGAAACCTTGCCCAAATATTGGCAGACGGGGAGAAGGAAGAAAAATCGAAAATCGAGGTGGGAAAGAGAGAGATGGAAATAACGAGACGACCTTTCGTGAATAAAATCCTATATGTATATATCGCCTTTAAATCGCGAATACTACACGAGAAATGCATTAGCACGCGCTCTACTATACTTTTTATTGTCCTCGAACTTTTCTGGCGTTGTTCCACGAGAAAATTTATCCCGGCGTGGCTCACGAGCTCGGGTTTACGATGAGAACGTCGCCGAGATGTATTTTTTATTCTCACTTTTATTTTCTTATTTATTTTCACAAATATGTGAACATAAATATTCTCTAATAGAAAGCTCGAATTCGTCCGAGTCTCGTATATTTTTCAGTATTTTGCATAAAGAGTTTCGACGTTGATTTTTTTCTTTTTTTTTAATGTTCGTTGTTTCTTTTTTTTGTTCGTTTTTGGAATAAAAGGAGAGATCACAACTCGCGAGCCGCTCGATCGTGAGACGAGGAGCTTGCACGAATTGGTACTCGAGGCACGCGATCAGGGAACACCGTCCAGGGCCGCGAGAGTCCCGCTCAGAGTGAGCGTTCTCGATGTCAACGACAACTCGCCGGAAATCGTCGATCCTCAGGGAGACGTTGTCAGCGTTCGGGAGGAACAAACGTCTGGCACCGAAGTCGCGAGGGTTCGAGCACTCGACACGGATCTTGGCGAAAACGCAACTGTGACTTATACCATTTTGAAAGGTACGATTAAAATTTTTTGTATATTTTAAATGAGTTTAAAAGTCGTCTACTTCATAATTTAAAGCTTTTCTTAATTTTTTTTATTTTATATGAAAATGTTTTTCATTTGAATTTTTTGATATGATTCACTTCAATTTTTAAATTAAATTATATTTTTAGTATTTAATTAAAAAATTTTTTTTAGATAATTTTATTTAGATTTTAGTATTAGATAGAGTAGAAGATCTATAAATTTTTTTTAGATATTTATTTTATTTTATTTTATTTTTTAATTATTATAACAATGATTGTAATTATTTGTTATAGATCGCGATTCGGACGGTTTCAATGTTTTCGCAATTGACCCGGTGACTGGAATGATAAGAACAAAGTCGGTTCTCGATCACGAGGAACGCAATGTGTACAGAGTTTCGATTCAGGCGAGCGACGCAGGTCGACCACCGCGGCACAGCGTTCGCACCCTCAGGGTTGAAGTTCTCGCACTGGCAGACAATCGACCAACTTTTTCCAGTAGCAGTCTAACATTCAACGTAAGCGAACAAACAAATTTCATCACAAAAAAATTCAAAATATAATAAATTAAATCAACATCATCATAAGTCAAAGAAAATATTATTCAAATTTTTTTTTCTTTAAATAAAATAATCGTAAAAAAATATTTTGATTTCCAGGTTCGCGAAGATGCGAGTATCGGCGAGCCGATCGGATCCGTATCGGGCGCAGGGCCAGCAGGTCGTGTGGCATTTACGTTGAATTCCCTGACGCCGATCGCCCAATTCGCGGCGTTTGACGTCGATCGAGGCTCGGGACAACTCGTCGTGGCGCACTCGCTCGATCGCGAGAATACGAGCGAGTACCATCTCGATATAAGAGCACTGGACACGACCTCGATCGGTAATCCGCAGAGTATCGCGGTATCGGTAAAAATCGTTATCGAGGACGCGAACGACAATCCGCCGATCTGGCCGGAGGATCCGATCGAGATTCGAGTCAGCGAGGAGTCGGTGATCGGCTCGACGATTTTCAATTTGTCGGCGAGCGATCGTGACAGCGGCCCCAACGGTGATCTGACGTACGAGTTGGTCTCGGAATTTCCGTCGACCGGAAGTTTCGCCGTTGATTCTCTTACCGGGGCGCTCACTCTCGCCCGGCCTCTCGATCGCGAAGAACGCGGCGATTACACGCTCGTTATCAGAGCTTCCGACTGCGCGCCACCCTCCGAGAGACTCGCCGCGACCGTTACCGCGAGAATCCTCGTTCTCGATCAAAATGACAACGATCCGATTTTCGTTGCGCCGGAATCCACGACGATATCCACTACGGCAGATCTCACTCCAGGTAAAAAAAATTTAATTTTATTAGAATTTTTTATAAGTAAAAAGAATTGAATATTATTAGAATATTATTAGAATTTTTTACTTACTAATGAACTTAAATAATTTTTAATTTTTTTTTCTCTTTTTTTTAAATAAATTTTTTGATTTATCAATTATCGTAATATTGATCTTATTTATAAACGAATTTTATATAATATTTACTATAGAATAGGATAGAAAAGAACATGATTATGTTCGACAAATATTTTTTACAAAAACTTAGATTTTTATCAAAAAATTATTTTTTTCAGGATCCACGATAGTCCGAGTCGTTGCGATTGATAAAGACGCGTCGGACAATGGTCGCGTTTCCTACGTGATAACAGCTGGAAACGAGGAAGGAAGATTCTCCGTTGGTTACGAATCTGGAATAGTTACCCTGATGAAACCAATCTCAAGGGACCATGAGATCGAGATTACGGCGAACGATCACGGAAGTCCGGCGCGTCGAGCCACCTTCAACCTCACCCTGGTCATGGCGACTGGACAAACGAGCGGCCCGCCGCGACTTCTCGTTCAATCCCCGGTCGCGAGAATCCCGGAAAATCTTCCAATTGGAAGCATTGTTCTCGATGTTTCTGGCCCAGCGAACGCTGAGCAAGGTCCGTATCAGAAACCTGATAATTAAATTTTTTACTTGAAATAAATTTTAAACAAAAGTCTAATAAAAATTCTTCAGAAATATTTATCTAGTAAACGTAATAAAATAAAAGTAAATTTTATCATTAAAAATTCAACGCTTGCAAAACTAATAATTAAATTTTTTATTTAAAACGAATTTTCATCAAAAAAATTTAACAAAAACGTAACAAAATAACAGTAAATATTTATCATTGAAATTAAATTTTAAAACTAATATTTGAAGTAACGGAAAATCGCATAAATAAAAAGTATAGTAATTTTTCTAGACGCAAATTTCTTCTTGAAAATGTTTGGTAAATCGAGAGTAATTTATTTCAAGGAAACAAGAATTTTTAGTGCCAAATTTTCCTAATTTATTTCGCACTAAAAATGCACTAGAGCGCAAAATAGGAGCTGGAAGGTCGATTCCTGAGCATCCGGGACACTACCGGGTGAAAAACAGGTTGCGGCGTATTAGCTGATTCTATGAAAAAATAAGAAGAAAAATGAGGGAGAGGAGAACGCGAGGAAGAAGCAGAAGATGAGAAGGAAGAAGTAGAAAATCCGAGTGGAGGGATCTCGAACAATGGCCGCGTATATCATCGTGCCGGCAGCGATCTTTTTCTCTCTTATTTCTCTCTTTCTGGCCGATACGCATAGGCAAATCACTGGCCAGCCACGTGTACGCGTGTCAACCAGAAGCGAAAGGCCGGATAAACGTTTAAAGAAAATTTCCTCCTTTTTTTTCCTTCTCCTCCCGGTCGTTCTCCATTTTTATTTTCAACCGCTTTGTCCTCTAAGCGTTAAAAAAACGGCCGGGAAAAAAAATCCGCCGACAGGCTAAACGACGTCGACGTCCCTCGGAATTTGAGAATCGGGAATGCATTAAAATGCGAGAACGGGAATACCGTGCTTATAAGTATAAAAGCGACCAACCGCGAGATCTTGAGGAGAAACTTCTCGGGATCTCGCCGAGATCGGGGAATGTCGCTAAAAAGCCACTCCGAGGACTCGAGAATTGTTGATCACCTTTTTTCTTGATCGAAGCGAAAGAAAAAGTTCATAATTAAATGTGCAATTTTTCGAGGACGCGGATTCTTTACCGAAAGATAGAAAAATAAAAAGAAAAATATTTCCGATCCTCATTTTTTCGACGTGATTATTTTTTTTTCTTCCTTTGGCAATTAAATGTGTAATTTTTTTTAAGGATGAAAATTTTTTTTTACAGCACTTGAAATAAAAATATTTTACATGTCTGATTTTTTATTTTATTCTTCAGCTAACGTCACTTATCACATTCCCGCTGGATCGGCATCCGACAAATTTGGAATTTCCAACAGCGGAGTTATTTACATCAAGGACTCGCTGGATCGGGAGGAAACTTCGAGATACGACGTGCCCGTAATCGCGAAATCTAACAAACTGATGGACATCGCGAGCGTAGACATATCGCTCGTCGACGAGAACGACAATGCACCGGAATTCAGACCTGGATCGTGTTACACTCTCGCGATACCGGAAAACGAGGAGTCGTCGATCGTTCACACGATCGCGGCGATGGACATTGATGAGGGGAAAAATGGCGAATTAGTTTACAATATTGTTGGTGAGTATGAAATATTTAATGCAAAAATTTTTTTAAAAATATTTTTACATCAAAATATAAAAAAATAAATAAATAAACATTTTTACTAATTACAATTAATTTACGTTAATTTAATAGCCGGAAACATTGGAGGAAATTTCAAGCTGGATCCAAAAACTGGAGTTCTCTCGGTCTCGAGTCTCGATCGTGAAACGACGCAAAAGTACGTTCTAACGATTTCGGCGAAGGACAAAGGAGTACCGAGCCTCGAGGCTCGTTGCAACATGACGATAATTGTCTTGGACGTGAACGACAATCCGCCATCGTTCGCGATAGGACAATACTCGCGTTCCCAGATGGGGAACAAAGCTCAGGATTATGCGAACTTCAATTATCATTCCTCGTTCAATTACGGGGCGACCGCTCATCCCGTGAGCCCGATAACCGAGAAATATTTCGCGACCGTTTCCGAAGACGTACCAGCTGACTCCTCCGTTATCACCGTGAGAGCGAGCGATCCTGATCAAGGACCGAACGGGAAAATAACTTACTCCGTTGCGGAGGAAACTTCGTGGCTATTTAGGGTTGACAATCTCACTGGAGTCATCAGTACCGCGGGGTAAGATAAATTTATATATTTAAAAAAATATATATCGATGCAAAATACAACCAATTTTTTAAGATTTCTTTTATAAAAAATAATTAATCTTTTTTCACTAAATCGAATATAATTAAATATTATTATTAAATACTTTTTAGCCATCGAACAATAAAAAATACTCAGAAAATCAAATATGATCAAAAGAAAAATGGGATCCACTATCAATTTCGCATAAAAAGGAAAATTATTTTTAGCAAATAACATAAAACAGAATTATTTAAAGTATTTTAATATTTAAATTATTTTAAATATTCAGTCTTTTCGATCGTCAAACAATAAAAAAACCCAATAAAAATAATTGTCACTCAGAAAATATGAACGCACTATTAATTTCTCATAAAATAAATCTTCTACCAAATCGAATATGATCGAAAATAAAATCACAATAAAATAATATTTTTTCTAACCAAAAAACATAAACCGGAATTTTTAAATATAATTTTCCTCTCGATTATCAAACAACAAAAAGCACAAAAAATAATCGTTATTCCCAGAAAATCAAATATGATTGAAAGTGAAAAAAAAAGTGCATTAAATAAGATCGGTTCGATCGGGAATCCTCATTAACTTGCACTCGACTCCAATTTTATATTAATCTCATTTTAATTCGCGGATAAGAGCCCTGTTTATATTTATATTCTGTGGTAGCTCGTATAACTTCTCATAAAGTCACGTACGCGTTACATATAACGCGAGAATGCGAGTCGGTGCTCTCTTCCGTTAAAACCGCGAGAGAGAGAGAACAAAAAAAACAGGAAAAAAAAATTAAAACAAAACCCTTAGAAGGAGACAGAGAGAGAAATGTCGGCTAATTTCATCCGGGCGTTAATTGCTCCGCGACCTTTATTGCTCGTATACGATTAGAATCAGCGAGCAATATTATTGTAGGAGATAGCGGGTGGAAAAAGAGAATGAGAAAAAAAAAGCATCTAGAATCCCAGAGCCGGGCTTTAAAATAGAGAGGACGAGATCGGTGGACTCGCGATGTGGAAAAATCAGAAAAGGACGGAGATCGGACGAGCGAAAGAAAGTCGTAAAATTATAAAGTTCTCCTCCCTTACCGTTCGTTCCTTTTTTTTTCTCTCCTCGTCTCTCGTTCTTCGAGTTTCCTGGCACGATACGAGTCTCTCTCTCTCTCTTTCTCTCTCTCTTTTCGCTCGATTAGACGATCTCGTATGCATTACACATAGCTCGTACGGTCTGCGGAGTCCAGAAAGGTATTTTCATTCTCGTGATTCCTCACGCAATAAACTTGTATATTCCTGGACGAGAGGAAGCGAGATGGACAGAAGAAGATGGAAGTGGAGGAGAAAAAAATAAAGAGGGAAGATAAAAAAGGAGGAAGAAATAAAAAGAGAGGAATGAAAATGGAGTGGGGGAGAGAAGACGAGACAGAAGGATGATACTACGTGCACGTGTAGGATACGAATGCACGTAAGAGAGGAGAAATCGAGGGAGGGAGAAACGAGAGAAAGAGTCGTTGACCGAGAAAAGACCGCATGAACTTCTGGCTTCCGGCCAAGGTCGACAATGTTGCCCACTATCAGCGAGATCATAATTAATTGGACGAAAAAAAAATTGGTATAATCGAGGAAAGAAAAAAAAGAAAGAGAGGAGAGAGAAATCGCGAGTGTACGATTTCCGATGTGGATGGAAATGATCATTAGCCGGTGTCAAAGTTGGACGAATATCATAAGTCAGGAGATTTAGTGTCGGATAGCGACGAGGACAGGAGTCTTCGATGTTGAGGAGGAAAAAGAAATCGAATAAATGGAATTTATATTATTATGGGTGGTAAGAGAGTCTGCAATTTTAACGATCCTGGGAACATTATTTTCTGTATTAAAACTAGAATATTTGAATCCTCGATTACGATTTTCTTTTTCTTTTATTTTTACCTTCGATTACCGAGCTCCCTCGAGAATGAAAATTACGGCTCGAAAATCATTTCCTCTGTGTAATCAAATTGGACATGGCGAGCAGCGATCGTAAAATCTTATCTACATTTTTCTCTCGTGATGTCCTCGCGAACATTCTGAATTAACGGAACTCCGCTTATCGCTAAAAAATTCCAGTCCCGATAAAAATTTTACCCAATTCTTGGAAAAATTATTTCGGGTTAGGAGTCGTTGAATAAATTTCTGAGGACTGATTTCGTTATTTTGGGATTAGAAGGAGAATAAGTCGTAAAAAGAGTGTTGGTAACAAAAAAGACGAGAAAATAATATCCTGGAATTTCTTTTTCTCTCTGCGTTGAAGTTTCGGAGCGCGTGCCACCGAAAAAAAGTCCAAAAATTTTTTGACAATTCTGTAAAAAATTTTTCAAGAAATTCCTTCTAATTATTTATAAAAAATTTATTTGACAAATTGTAAATCAAATAAACTTATGTCTCAAGACAATTTCTAAAAAATAATTGAACGAATTTTGTTATTTTAAAATTAGAAAGAAAAAAAATTGTAAATTAAATTTTTTCTAAAAATACTTAATGTTCGAAAGTCCAGCATTTTTTTTCTCTCGACTTTGAAGAGTTTCGAGAACGCGTACTACCGGAAAAAAAGTCCAAAAAATTTTTGGACAATTCTTTAAAAAATTTTTCAAGAATTTCCCTTGAAGAATCATTTATAAAAAATTAATTTGACAAATTATAAATGAATGAAGTAAATTTATTTCTCAAAATAATTTCTGAAAAATAGTGGGACAAATATTGCTATTTTAAAATTAGAAAGAAAAAAAATTGTAAATTAAATTTTTACTAAAAACAATGTTCGAAAATCCTGTATTTTTTTTCTCTCGACTTTGAAGAGTTTCGGGAACGCGTGCCACCGTAAAAAAAAGGGGAGAGAGACAAAGATGGCGAGTTGGAGAGAGAGAAAGAGCGAGCTTTTGCGGTGCGTTCGGGACAGCCGTGTGTCATTTCACCGGGACAACACGTGCTGGCATTTCAATGCATTATTTCAGCCGGCAAAAAGCCTGATATGCAAAACCGTGAAATGGAGAGGGAAGTCCACTCGTTGAGAGTGAGAGAGAGAGAGAGAGGAGAGAGAGGAGGAGAGAAAATTTCTCGAACACGCACCGTACGTGAACCGGAGGCCACCGCGAGAGCGCAACAAGAATCTGTCCGTCTCTCCCTTTCTCGTTTGTTCTTCCTCCTCTCCGGCATCTAATGCCGCTGGTCACAAAGTATTAACTGGAGCCCGCACGACAGACCGCCTCTATTTTGTATTATGTAGCATGCAAAACCGAGATTCCCCGCGAAATAAATCAAGATCCTCGAAACGAAGATACGCTAAAAAGAAACGAATATAAAATCTTTTTCACGTTATTTTTTATTTTTTCGTTCGAAGATAAACGAAAGATTTCACCGACACTTGTTCGGCACTGCTGTGAGGGAGAAAATAAGAATCTGATAAAAAATTTTGATAGGATTTTTAAACTTTTATTTTTTAGGAATTTCATTCAAAGAATTATTTATTTGGTAAATGATATTATTAAGGATTTATCAGATTCATTTTTTGTTTTGGTGTTGAAATATTTTTTCATTTTTTTTGCTTATTAAGTATTTATTTTCGCATACCCTTAGATCGTGGGCGTCAGAGAGCTCGTTATTCTCGTTCTTGTTCGGTACTGAGAAGGGAGATAATAAGATTCTGATAAAATTTTGATAGGATATTTGTGAAACTTTTATTTTTTATTCTACAAAAATTTTCTTCAGAAATAATTTATTTAAAATTATTTTTTTCTGTCAAAATAATTATTACTTTATTAAATATTTACAAATTTTTGTAGTCCTTGTTTAATAATAAGGAGGCTAATAATGAGAATCTGATAAGATTGTGATATTTTTAAAATATTTATCTTCGAATTTTAAACCAAAAAAAATTATCAAGATTTTTTATTTTCTTATTTTGTTACCGAAATATTTTAAATTATTTTTTAAATTTAATTTACTAATCTTGTATTTATTTTTGCAGACCCTTGGATCGCGAACGTCAGAGTACTCACAACTTCCTCGTCCTCGCGACAGACAGCGGCAGTTACGACGCGAAACGGACCTCGATACCGATCGAGATAAGCATCACCGACGTCAACGACAATTCTCCGATTTTCGAGGAATATCCATTCCGTTCCGTCATACCAACGGACATCCAACCGGGTCAGAATATTTTGCAGGTCAGAGCGCGAGACGCTGACTCGGGTCTGAACGGCGAGATTATTTACGCATTCGCCCACGAGGAGGAGAAACCAAAATTTCGAATTCATCCGAGCACGGGAATCGTCACGGCGACCTCGTCGCTCGCTCAGGACTACGGAAAAGTTTTTCATCTCGATCTTTTGGCCAGAGACAAAGGAAATCCATCGAGAAGCAGCCGTGGCCTGGCGGAAATTAGAATCGGCGAGATCGAGGACTCGACGACGGTTTTGAGATTTCAGAACGAGACTTACACCGTCGTCGTTCAGGAAAATTCATCAGCGGGGACGGAAATCGCTCGCGTGACCGCGGTTCGGTCCGATGGACGTCGCGATCGAATTTCTTACTCGATCGAGTCCGGAAATGAATTTTCGACGTTCGTTATAGATCAGGACACGGGTCTGATCACGGTAAACGATCCGAAAAGATTGGACGCGGAGTTGCTGACGAATTTACTCGCCCAGGACGAGGTCGAGCGAGAAACCGCTGTCGTTAATTCCTGGGAACGTTCTCTGGATGGACAACAACCGAGGGAGGAACCGCGAACGAGTTCTCGACACGTTTTGACACTCGTCGCTAAAACCGGAGGAAACGAACCGCTCGAGGCTTACGCCAGGCTCGTCGTCAAAGTCTCCGATGTCAATGACAATCCGCCGATTTTTACCCAGAATCAATATTCGGCAACGGTACTCGAGGGTAACGCCAAGGGCGATTTTGTCGTCAAGGTAAAAAAAAATCTTAATTACGATCCCATGAATAAATTATTTTTATATAATTTTTAATTTCACTTCTAATTATAAAGCTAAAAAATATTTTGTACTCCTTGAAAGTTTAAAAAGAAAACAACCAATTTTAAATATTTTATTTTTCAATTTTTTGAATTACATTTTTAAATATGTAGCTAAAATTTTTTTTTCGAATGCTCAATTATTTAAAACGAAAAAACAAATTGTAATTTGCCTATTTCACGTAATTAATTCTGTAATATTTATGCAAATAATTTATTTTTTCAGCTCTCAGCGAGTGACTCCGACCAGGGTTTGAACAGCAAAATCTTGTATCACATAGTGGACGGAAATCCGGACAATGCTTTCACGATAAGTCCACCGTACAGCGGGATCGTTCGGACGAACATCGTCCTGGATCGCGAGATACGTGAAAAATACAGACTCACCATAATTGCGACCGACCAGGGAAATCCTCAGCTCACGGGAACTGCAGCACTCAGTGTTCGTGTGATTGACGTTAATGACAATCAGCCAACGTTTCCGGAACATCGAATAATTTCCATATCCGAAGGTGAGTTTTTATTAAAAAATACAATTTAAAAAATTTAATTAATAATTTTTATGAATAATTAAAAAAATTACAATTAACTCATAATGACAAAATTAAATTAGTATTAAAATTTTGTTCAAAAAGTAGAAACTAAAAAATCACAAAAAAATTTAAAAAATTAAAAGAAGAAATTTTTTCTTTCAAATATAATGAAGCTAGAAAATAAAAATTAAGGTCATCGTTACGAAATGTTGTGCAAAGTCGACAGAACGGATGTCGAGAAAGAGAGAAGAGAATTTAAAAAAAGGAAGGAAGTTGTGTGCGGTTGTACAGCACCGGGGGCCAAAAGTGGGAGTTCGTGGCTCGCTCACGAAAGTATAAAGTTAAGTGGTAAAGGATTTATGCCGACATTAAAGTCCAACTGTTCGGAACAATCTGCATAACTTAGAGGATAGCAACACCGGAGCGAGGAACCTGACGATGCTGCAACGTGCGCTCGGACATCATTCATTTCTCTCGACGTCTCTCTCTCTCTCTTTTTCTC
Organism: Cremastinae sp. B BG-2022a; assembly: GCA_030522605.1. NCBI lineage: Eukaryota > Metazoa > Arthropoda > Insecta > Hymenoptera > Ichneumonidae > Cremastinae sp. B BG-2022a. The sequence goes on along the minus strand of JAPYYX010000290.1, from coordinate 28,079 downwards.
TCTCTCGCTCCTCCTCGTCCCCGATGTCCTCTACGCTTTTTTTTCCTTTTCAAAAATTTTTTTTTACCCTCAACTCTTTTTATCCTCCTCGCTGCCACTATTATTGTTCTCCATTGACAGATACGATTCAATGGAGACTTTTGGTGGGGCAAAAAGTCGAGACAGCACGCTTACACTGTTTTGACATACTTCGACCGGAAATAATTCTTTCTCTTCTCATTCTCGTCTCTTTTCTTTTCACCGACGTTTCCTAACATCAAATTTACATTTGCTTGAACACTTTAGCAAATATAGTCGCATCGAAGTACTCGCAAAAAATCCGGAAGCCAATTTTTTATTTTCAATTTTTTAAATCCTCGTATAACATTTAATTATTATTTTTTTTTTATAAAATTGCAAAAGCAATTTATGGAGTATTTGTTTATTCTGAGTTGAGAGTAACGAAGGGCGGTTATTAACTCGTATAATTATGTTTTCATTCGATTTTATTTTTATCCGCAGGAATTATCCGTGTTCTTAATTTTTTGCAAATACTCGATCACTCGATGCATCCGGTCGTGGACGATTAACAGTCATTACGACGTGATTTTGTGATGAACAAATTTTTGTTGCTAATTTTTATCAATTTTCAATAGTTTCGATAATTATTTTTTCACGATCAATTATTTTACCGATCGTTCATCACGTTAAAAAATTATTCCACGAAATTGCGAGTGAAATTGAAAAATTCGAACAATTTGCAATTATTTCGAATCACGATTTTCCGATCGATCGTTTTTCTAACGGATTTTAATACGATTTTTATTCTCCGTTCGTTTTTCCTCGAAAAAATATCTCGGTAACGATGCAAAATCTCGTACGCTCGATATATCCGGCGTGTAACGAGATTCGCAGTTATTACGGTGCGCAGTTATAATTCTCCCATCGTTCGAAAGAGAGGAAGATAAAAAGTTCAACGAAAATTAAAAATCGTGGAGGAAAGCAAAGAACGCTGGAAAAATTCCGCGTGGCGTCTCGCGTACGAATTTTTAAAAATTCGCGAACTCGCGCATGTTCGAATTTAACGACTCTCCTAGATACGAGAGATCCCTCGATAAATATTGCGCGTTTGTGCCCGCGGTAATTAATCGGTCGGACGGATTCGTGCGAATGAGAAAAAAAAAGTCGAAGAATCCGGACGCGATCTCGATTCTCGCGCGTTCGACCGAGGATCATCGCGATCGCCGCCACTTTATACGTACACGAAGAATCATTGAGATGCATCATTCACTCTTTCATATACCGGGTGTCGAAAACAACGAAAAAAAATTAAAATTTTTTATTTATTTATAAAATAAAAATTTATAAAAAATTGAGATTAATTTTTTAAACTTTTCTTTCAATTTTTCATTATTTTTTAAATTTATTTCAATTTTCGGAGGAGTCATTATTTAATTTTTTTTTTCTCTGGTGTTTATTTGTTTGTTTATTGTGATCCGATTTTAATAATTTTCGAGATATTTAAGTATTATCGTGACTATTAATTTTTTTTGTGAATTTTCTTTCATCGAAGTGAAATTTTTTATTGATAAAAGAATTTAATTGGACACCCTGTAGATATTTTCATCCACATTCGCAATTTTTTCTGTGTCTCGGACTCTTGCAGCCGATATAAAATTTATTGCTTTCGCGTCCTCTGTGTTGGTACAAATTTATTTACATCGAGCTCAAGACAGAGAGAGAGTCAGCGGGGATGAGGTAAAAATACGCATTGACACACGCGTTTGCAAATGCATCTCGCTACCGGCAATCGCTGCAATTTTTTCGATTTTCCAATCTATCGGAGAAACAGAGGAAAATAAAATAATAAAAAAATCCGAAGCAATCAGAGACTGTTTGCACTTCCTTTACACGGATCACGCGTGCTCAGAAATTTATTTGTGCTCGATTGGAAAAATTGCAACGTCAAATAGATATGAAACCGCGAGCAAATTTGCAGGTGCAAATTCTCCTTTCCTCGGCTATTTTTCTCTCTTTCGTAACAAGAGAAAAAGACAGAAAAAGAGAGACAGCGAGAGAGAGAGAGAGAGAAGAAGAATCCGCAGATGAACTCGAACAATAATTGATTTTAATTACCGCGAACCGGAATCGAAGATTTTAATTAGCCTCAGCGGGGGAATGAGAGCAAAACTCCGCCCAACGCGAGAGATCCGCCGTATTTTTAATAGCCGCTCGGGTTAGGCCGCGTCTTTCGAACTTTTTCACGGTTATCTCCGTCCCTTTTCTTTTTCTCGTTATACGATTGGCAAATTTAATCGTCGATCGCCCTTCGCGCGATTCTCATATCGCTCGCCGCTTTCCGGAAGAATAAAAAAAAGAGAAGAAAATAAAATAACAAAAAAAAACAGAAAATGTTGAAATAAAAATTCGAGAGAAAAAAAATTGCAAGAAATTCACCCGCTTCTTCATACGCAATTTCTCCGTGTTACGATCTACCGATCGTTCTCCTTTTCTCGATTCATTTTATGGACTCGCGTATTACACTCTCTTTCACTCTTTTTCTTCCTCTCTCTCTCTCTCTCTCTCACCCCCTCCGCCGTCCCTCCCCGTTCGATTTCTCACTGATATCCCGCCGCGAAGACACGACAAGATATACGGGTAATCGTAATTCACCCGAATCATATGTACATTTTTTTAAAAATATACACATTCACCCATACGAGCTCATTTGAGAGCGTAAATATAAATTTATACACGTCTATGATTAATCGAACATTGAGTGAGCAATCGCGAATTGCTTTTCCTTTTGCCCGATTCGCGAGCGTAAAAATTAACGCAGATCCATTTTTCGCGCGTTTTAATTATTTCCTACATTAGTTAGAGTTCTTTTTTCTCGTGATGGACTTTCTCATGTATTTTTAATTTTATTGAAAAATGTGACGTTTTTTAATTGAAGTTGCTCGTGAATAATTATTGTCTGTGATTTTTTCTTTTTGTTCGATTAAAGTCGAAAAAGAGCGTAGATTCATTTTTTGTATATTTTAATTATATTCTACAGTAGTTCGAATTTTTAATAATGTATTTTTTTTATTATATTAAAAATGCGAAGTTTGAAAAATTGATAAATTTGCATCTGAAAAATTTTCAACTCCGTAAAACTTTTTTTGTGAACTAAAGTGAAAAAATTTATAGCACATCCATTTTTGACTCATTTTTAATTAAATTTGCAAACATTATGTTAAATAATTAACTTTTCTACTGAATAATTCCCATGTTAGCTTTTTTTACAATTTTCTTATTCTTTTTGAACTTTATTGAAAAAATTGACGTTCAAAAACTTGAAAGTTTTCCGTGTGAACAATTAAGCCCGAGATTCTTAGATAGAAAAAAAAAGCAGCGTAACAAAAGGAAAAACGTAGAGTACGAGAGACTCTCTGTGACTGCTTTCAAAAGCGATTTACATGACTTTAACGATTGCGACGAAATTTACGAGCGACGTTAAGCCGCGTGCCAACTAGTCGTTTGCCACGCCACCTTGTGGCTCGTGGGAGTACGCGAACTGGATACAGTGTGTGGAAAAGAGAGTTCTCGCGATCCTCGCCTTCGGGCTCGAGAGGAGAGTGAAAAAGTCGAAAAAAAACGAATAAAATGAAACAAAAAAAAAATTATATTCACCGAAACAAAGGATGGCACTTCCTAAAGCATCGTTATACGACACGTCGAAATATTTTATTGCGATAATTGACTCTAAAAAGAAAGAATCGAGCAAATAAAAAAAATAAAAATTCTCATCCCGGAGCCCGATGAAAATAATTTTATCGTCAATTTTTATAGACTCGTCTCCAAATGAAAATCCAACCGTATACCCCGAACCGTATATTTTCATCTCGATTTATTTTCCCTTTTTTATTCCCTCTGCCAACACACGCGGAATATCGAGAAAATTGAATCCGATCTTTTCCCCGGTATATTCATTTTTATAGCCCGGTTCAATAAAACGTAACGAAGATCAAATTCGAGGGTTAAAAAAAATAAAACGCGAAAAAAATAAGCCACACGAGACCCGCAACATTGTTGCGCCAAAATTTACATGCGGGTCTCTCGGCTCTTTTATTTTTCACCCGAAAAATATTTCGGACAAAGATGTTCGACGAGCGAGGACGAGACGTGTGCAAAGAGCCTGAAATTAATTTTCGAGCTCTCTTTTTCAAACGTACGATAATAAAAAAAGGAGCGCACACGTGGGGTGGAGAGGAGAGGATGAGAGAAGGAAAAGAAATCTGACTGCTATTCCCGAGAAGAGTTTTGCTCTCCCGTTTGTTGTTGGCCGGGTCGAGGGCGCGGACAAACCACCGGGCTCTCCGCAGATGAAACTTCTCGATAGCCGGTATCCAATGCATTTTAAGTACAGTATATATGGTCTCTTCGCGTGCACATCGACCGCGGTATTCGTATTATACTTTAAAGTAATACGTACGTGTCCTTCGGTGTGCACGTACATTTATATACACGGGGAAATTTGTACGTATGTGTAACAACTACGGATGAGTGATTTCTTGGAGCAATTTTTATTCCCAACACTCGTTTCGAATGACTGTAACGAGTAACAAAGCTTTTCTCTCTCTCCCTCGCTCTCTTTTACCTTTTCATCTTTCTCTCATTTTTTTTCTCCTTTTTCTCTTTCTGGTTCATCATCTTCTATTAAACTACATTCGTCCCTTATTACACGATAAGAAAAATTTATTGTTGCTTCACCTTGAATTATACGTATCAACGTTCAATCTCTCTTCATTTTTTTTCTTCTTTCTCTTTTGGGTTTTTTTGCGCTCTTTTTATTTCTTGACTCCCATTCTATCTCGTACCCTTTTTCGTGCATTGATGAATCAGCGCTGGAATTCTACTCCAAATTGTTTATCTTGATTCTGGTAGACATTCTTGGGGTTTGGAATTTCCCACTCTTTGCGACATTTTTGGTTTCATTAGAGAAGAATTTTTCGGGTGATTGTGTGTGATAAAGGATTAAGAGATGATCGAATTATTCATTAGGAATTATTTGGAGTCTTTGGATTTTTTGGATATTTGCGTTAGGGGTTTTTCCTGATTTTTGATCTTTTTTATCAGGATTTTAATAATTAATCTTAGATAAATATTCGAAGATTATTGTCATAATTTATTAATTTATATTATTAATTTTATTATTTTTATATTTTTTATTTCAATTTCAATATCATGAAAATATTTTCGAATTATTTATAGCCACTTTAATTCTATATTTTTCATCGATTTCCCAAGAAAGCTTGAAAAACACTACTTATGGAATTTTTAATTTTTAAAAGCCCTCGAGCGCAGAAAAATCAGTTTTAAAAACGCAACGATGCATACTCAATTCGAAATTTTTTTCATAATACGAAAGAATAATTATAATTAAAAATATCACAATTACAATTTAATTAATTTTTATTTTTTAATTCCAGGTACTCCAGTCGGCACAGTGTTGACAACCGTAACAGCCAACGACGTTGACAGCTCTCCAGCGTTGACGTATCGTTTCGACAACTTTACAAATCCAGGACCATTTTCCATCGATCGTTATGGCGGAAAAATAGTGCTCAAAGAAAAAGTGAACGCCGAGGAGCAATTCGAGTACACTCTGAGAATAATCTCAAGCGATAGTATCCACGAAGCTCACACCGAGCTGACGATACGAATCACAGACATCAATGACAATCCTCCCAGATTTTTGCAAGCTGCTTATGTCGCTAGTTTAGCAGGTAGATAAAATTTAATTTAAAAAATAATCCTCATCAAACTAAAAAAAACATTTCCCCTGTTAATTTAAAATACAATTTAAAAAATTAGTTCTGATAAAAAAAAATATTTTAGCACTAAATTCTTCCTAGCTCATATTTCCATTTCGCTATTCGAGACAATTTATTATTCGTCCTTACTTCACTATTGTCCCCAATAGTGAAGGCACGTAGCTACGAAATTCTTGTCCGAGAGAAAAAGCCAGAGAGATAAGAGAAAAAAAATAGTCCGAGAGAAGACGAGACAGTGAAGTTTCAAGAGAGAAAAAAAAACAAAGTCAATGATGAAAAGAGAGAAAAATGTGAACGAAAGAGAGAGAGGTGGAGAATCGGGGATTTCTCTCGGTGCGAAATAAACGCTCGTTTAAAAACTGGTTTTTCGTAGATACCTTGTTGTCGTCCTCGCGGCTTGTTCCAAACGTGAATTGACACAGGGCCGAGATAAAGCGAGAGAAAGAAGAGAAGAGAAGAGAGGAGTGAAAGAGAGAGGAGGATGAAAATAGGAGGGAAGAAATTTTGGAGGCGAAGTGGATAAGGATAAAGAGGGATGGATAAAAGCAGAGGGCGAGGAACAAACGAAATTGAGGAATAAGAGGCTTCGGAGTAAGAGAAATTGGCGAAAGAAGCTCGAGAGGAAGAAGAATGGTCGAGAGAATACCTCAGAGGAAAGAAAGAGATCGAGAGAGAGAGAGAGAGAGAGAGAACGAGGAGAGAAAATGGGCTGAGAGAAGTCTCGAGTATATAGAAGGGGAAAAAGCGACTCTCCGAGAATCGAAAGCGAGCACGTAGGCAGAATTTTACCCTCGCCTTCATTCCGCGAACATAAATAAACGCGACGTCTCTCTCTCTCCTCCCCGATTTGTACCCCGAGCGCGCTCTCGACGGGGAGAGAGCGAGAAAGAACAGCCTGAAAGTTAATTAAAATACATAGCCCGAGTGTAATGGGTTCGCTGGTCAAACCGAGATTCTCGTGGGATTCGCCAAAACATTTCGCCTGATTCGAGTTTTCGAATTTACGCGAATTAAACAAACTGAATATCCAGTGTTTATCTCCGGTTTTTATTCTTTACGCTTTTTCTCGAGGAATTCGTTTTTTATTTTTTTTACTTTAATTCAAAACGTTCATTTAATTTCGTTAATGAGCCATTCGTTTATTAGCCAATTTCTGCCCTGTTTATTGAGGATTCATTTAGTTTCGTTGAATTGCTTGATTATTTATTGATGATCAGGTAAATTCATTGTTACCTCCCGTAACGAGAAAAATATTTTGCATTTTTTTAAACGAGATTTCTTTTCTTGAATTGATCAATTTTAAACACATTATGAGAACACGATTGAATTGTTATCATCGTGAGATTTCATTTGCAAAATAATTTTATCAATTGTCAAAATTTTTATTTATGAACCAATTTTTTATCTCTTGAACTTCATTCGAAGTCAATGATCAATTTGTATATCGCAATCTGGGGACTCGTTTAAATTCTTATCATCCTCAAACTGCATTCAAACCATAATTTTATCATTTATCATAATTTCGATTGGTTGTTAAAATTTTTATTAATCAGTTGTAATTGAGTAGCGCTTTATGGATCGCTTTATAAATTTCTTTTTTCTTCTTTTTTTCAGAAGATCGGGGAGAAATCCGAGAATTATTGGCAGTGAACGCGACCGATGACGACCTGACCGAGTCGAACAACGCCGTGACTTACCAGCTGCTGAGACCAGCGAAAGGATTCTCGGTGAATTCGATAACTGGAATGGTCACGGTTAATCGTACCGCGCTCGTTAAACCATTGCCCAAGGAGATCGAGCTGATCGTCGTAGCGAAAGACTCCGGCGTACCCTCGCTCGCAGCCACCTGTTCGGTCATCGTTCGACTTAGCTATCTAAAGAATTCTGCCCCTGGACGAGAGTTCAAGATAAGCGTGAACGAGAACACGCGTCGCGGTAGCACTCTCATGAAATTGGTCGATCTCGGATTACTCGACGGTGGAATTATCGCCGAGGACGAGATCGGTGTCTTCGAGGTGTCAAGAGGGCGTTTGCTGCTCGCGAAAAAACTGGATAGAGAAACCAAGGACAGGTAAAATATTTTTTATCTCAAAAAAAAAAATCAAAAAGCATTTTAAAAAATTAAAATATTATATTGAATTTCATTCAACATTTAATAATGATTTCAGAATTAAATATTACATTAAAAGATTTAAGGGGTTACATCTAGTCATCGGCCGAAGAAAAGCACATTTTTTTGAAATTTTTTTTGGGAAAATAATTGCAATTTTCGAACTGTCTCTTTTTCCATAGTGAAGGGTATATTGTTTACTATGTTTCATAATTTTTTTAGTGTAAAAAAATCACAAATGGAGCAGATGTAATATATTTTACGGGCCGCTGTCCAGAAAAAGGCCGATCATCAGAAATAAAAAACCAAATAGATTAAGTTTTTGTATCGTATTATCTAGTCTTTGATCGAAGGATTTGATAAAATATTAATTTTTGAAAAAATTCGTCGGTGGTTGAATGTGAAAGTCTAAATTTCTTCGAAAAAATCACTTCATTGTCCTCAATATCAAAAAAACTATGCATCGAAAAAAAAATCCTTCGATCAAGAACTGCGTTTTGATATAAAAAAAAGTATGCAAAAGGTCAATCGACTCGTTTTTGAGATATCGTGGTCACCGATATTTAGTGAGTTATTTCGAAAATATTCTGACTAGACATAAACCCTTGAAGAGTTTATAATAAAAAAATTATGAAACATAGTTAAAAGTATACCTTTCACTATGAAGCAAAAGACAGAGCGAAACCTGCAATCGTTTTCCCAAAAAAAATTCACAAAAACTTGACTTTTTTTCGGCCGGCGACTAGATGTAACCTCTTAACATAAATATAAATAAATAATAAAATAAAATATAAGTAGAAAGACCAAATAATAATTTAATGTATTTTTTCAGGTATGTTCTTCGTATTGGCTCACGAGATGGAAATTCGACCTCGGAGAATCTCCTGGGAGAGGACTCGGTGACGGTTGTGATCAACATCGACGATGCGAATGACAATTATCCTCAATTCGTCGAGGAGCTTCGTCAGGTGTCGATAAGAGAGGACGCAAAGAGAGGAACGATATTAGCGGTGATACGAGCTACGGACAACGATCTCGCGGAGAGTCCAGCCTCGACGTTACGTTACGATCTAACATCCGGAAACGACGCTCGACTTTTCCACATCGATCCCAAGAGCGGAACCGTAACGGTGAATAATACTCTGGACTGCGATCTTAATCCAGAAATGTACAATCTCGTCGTGATGGCCTGCGACAGCGATTCGAGCCCGCTGTGCTCACTGGCACGTTTACGAATAATTCTCGAGGACGTCAACGACAATTCTCCAAAATTCCCGGTCTCCGAGTACCTCGAATTCGTCGCCGAGAACGAGGCGATCGGGACGAGCGTATTTTCAGCTCGCGCTTCGGATCTCGATCGCGGAATATTCGGAAATCTCAACTACTCGATAGTCTCAGCAGCAGCGAGTGGATTCTCCGATATCGACGACAGCTGGAAATTATTCGCCGTCGATCCGTTAACCGGCTCCGTAACGACGAGCGCGATTTTCGACTACGAGCAGAGAAATCGTTACGCCTTCACGTTAAGAGCAACCGATACCGGAGGAAGAACAGCCGCGGTTCGGGTCAGAGTTGAGATCGACTCCAGAGACGAGTTCCATCCTCAGTTCACGGAAAGAATGTACAGATTTGGACTGCGAAACGGAATCAGGACGTTACCTGGTACTGTCATCGGACACGTGACCGCGACGGATCGTGACAAAGGACCGGACGGTAGAGTCGTCTACCAATTGACTTCTCAGCATCCTTACTTCAAGCTGAACAGAACTACGGGTGCTCTTATCGTCAAGAACAAGCTGACGCACCTGGACGTCGGTTTGGAGGAAACCGCGAGGCTGGTCGTGAGCGCGAGCTCCGGTCGACAGGGCTCGCTCTCCAATATGACAGTGGTGGAAATAAATCTCACTGATAACGATGTTAATGGTCTCGACGGTAGCAACGGAGCTTTTGCGATTCCTTCCAACATCGGATCGAATATGGCGGTCGCAGCGGCGAACGGATTGGCGGATTGGGCTCTGGGACTTCTCATCGCTCTTCTCTTGCTCGTGATCGCCTTCGGAGGAATATTTTTGTTTCTTCATCTCCGTACGAAGCGTCACAAGAAGCCCGGTACGAAGCCTGGCCTGAACGGAGAGAGCAACGCGACCTCGTCGAATAGTTATGTCGATCCGAGCGCTTTTGACACGATACCGATCAGAAGCGTTGCCGGAGTCGCGAGCAACGGGAACGGACCCTCCGGAGTATCAAGCGGCAACGGGGCAGCCTCCTGCCAATTCGCTCCACCGAAGTACGACGAGATTCCTCCATACGGTACGAGCGGACAGTCCGGACAGCAAGCGACTTCGGAAATATCCGGGAGTGACAGATCGGGATCTTCAGGACGAGGATCCGCCGAGGACGACGGCGATGACGAGGAGATAAGGATGATAAATGAGGGACAACAGAACGGAGACTCAGCGAGCGATCTCTCGGTCCATAATACTCAGGAATACCTCGCGAGACTGGGGATCGTCGACCCTCCTGCGGGAACTCCGAGAAGACCACCGGAGGCCTTGCCACTGGACAGTCTTCACCTCTTCGAGGACGAGACCGTGACGGAAGCGGAAATAGCAACTTTGATTTATGGAAAAATCGGAGAAACCGGAAGACCGACCTCCGACCTGGAAGTTCCCGGTGGACCATCGATGAACGGATCTCTGAGCTCGATCGTGCACAGCGAGGAGGAGCTCACGGGGTCCTACAACTGGGATTATCTTCTCGATTGGGGTCCTCAGTACCAGCCGCTGGCTCACGTCTTCAGCGAGATCGCGAGACTGAAGGACGACGCTGCGAGCGTTCAGAGCGGAAATTCAGCGGCCAGTCACAAAGTCAAACCCGTCCACAAGGCTCCGCCGCCTCCTCTGCTGACCTCCGTCGCTCCGAGGTCTCTCGCTGCGCCAGCCCTCGCCCGTGGAATTCTTCCGAGGTCACCGATCAGCCACGACGCTTCGACATTCCCCTCCGCGGCGCTCAGTCCGAGTTTCTCACCCTCGCTGTCGCCTCTCGCCACCAGGAGTCCGAGCATAAGTCCTCTGGTGCCACCGACGACTCAACGATCTCAGTGTCCACCCAGGGGATTACCAATCGCCGATAACGAATTGAGGATTTAAGCAAACGAGTACAAACCGAATCATGAAAAAAAAAAATTTTTTTTAAATACTTAAGAATGCGAATAATTAAATGTTCGAAACTCATGTCGCGACTTTCTTCGTTTAAAATCGAAATAACAAGAATGTGTAAAATATGTTTATAATCTTTTGCGACCGAAAATCAAGAGCTCGAAAAAATTTAGTAAAAAATTATTGTTAACTAAAACTTTCGCGCTCTTGTCGCAAATCGTCGAAGGAACGTTGTTTCTTTTTTATTATTGTAAATAGTAGTTATTGGACTACCCGTGTCGGGTACGCTAGACATTTTTAGTCACTAAGTAGCCCTGTACATAAATTATCAATTGTTTTCCCCTATTTTATTATTATTATTATATTAATAATATTATTTTAATTAATCAAAACGTGGTTATTCCTGCGTGTAACGACGAGATGGTTCCACCGCAATCCTATTTTTAAAGGCCATCAAGAGCAAAATTTTTGACTGCCATGTATAAATAATGAAAGATTATTTAGCTAGATTTTACAAATGTAAAAGTGATGTCGATAGTTAAAATATTTGTAAACGATAAGTGGACGGAGGTGTGACCATCCGTCGATTGTATAAAAAAAAAGAAAAGGAAAAAACGAATGAAGAAAATCACGAGCGAACTGAATTTTGATATTCGTGATTTCATTCGATGCTTCTTTTTTTTCTTGAATTGAAATTGAAAAAAAGAAATGAGAGTATACCCACGAGCGGAGAGACTATTATACATATATTGATAGGCCGGACCGTATTTTGTGTAAAAAAGAGAGAGGACGAAGCGAAATGAAAATTATCACTGTTTCTGTACAAAGTCCCTTAAAATGGCCGGATCGAATGATCGGCTCTAGTAAATGAATTTTTTAGCAAAAAGTGATTTTTCTTATTTACCTTTTTTGCATGTTCCTATAAATATTCCTTGCATAATTTTAGAGATTTATTTTTCTCAGTTTTTTTAACTAACGACAGGGCAAGCGAAATTGAATAATTTTTCAGTACTTCAATTATCTTGGAAATAACAATTTTTTATTTACAAAAATTTACCCACAAATGGATTATTCGCAAAACAAAAAACAAAAAAAAGACCAGCAACCAAGCAGATCGTGGAAAAAATGAACGGTAGGTGTTTTCATTTTTTACAAAAATTAAAAAATAATAATCATTAAACTAACTTCTTAAAAGAAATTATTTTATGTTGCTAGTCGATTATTATATTCAAAATTTTATTTTCGTTCCGACATTTATTTTACATTTTTTGATCCATTAAAAATCGTGGTATATTAAAAATTTTGATTCCCTTGTTGTAATTATTTTTATTGTAATATTCGATTGACAGAAATTTCGAATACGATCTTAGAATAAAAAAAATTTTCTATAAGATTTCATTGATTTACGTCTAAAGCGTGTATTCATATATCTCGAAATGAATTTAAATTTCTGTTCATGCGCGGAAACCCTAGCAACGAGATTCTTCGATTTAAGTTTATTATTTTCCACTCAGTGCAGTGATTATATTTTTTATCGAAAGCTCAAGCACGAGAAAAATCATACCAATGGAAACGAATTACCGATCGAATGTTTCCAAATGGCTCCCAGCACCGAATGTCAAACTCGAACAATGGTTCGAAAGTGCATCACAATTAACGAGAAAGACAAAAAAACAAGTTCAAGAGATTGTTTTGATTTTGGAGGAGGTCGGATTTACGGGTAGCTACGCCCAACAGACCGTTCGTATATCGTTCTTCAGTTTTTACACATATAATAATCAATTTTATATACTTAAAAATTATTTTGCAGGTTATCGAGAATTTAATAAAAAATATAAACGAGCTGATAACAAATTACAAAAATATAATTTCCTCGAAAGCTACTTGTTGCCACACTATTTATCAGTACAAAATAGAACGATTTTTAACAATATTGAAAAGCGAAGTGAACGACATTGCCAAATTCACTGAACAGCTTTTAAAAGTCGTTCTCGATTGTGGCTCTGATGAATATCTACGAACTATTTTCAGGTTAAAAGTTTTATATTGTTGAACAATCATGTGCTTTTTTCAGACTTATCGACTTTCTTGATTTTTATTATTTTAATACATGAAAATTGATTTAAATCCCAGTTATAAAAACAGTGATTGAATTAAATTTTATTGTTTCAATTATGAATATAATTATAGAAATGAAAATATATTAAATTTATTTAAATAAATATATAGGCTTATAATGGAATATAATAGTTTATTGGATTTGGATTATCAAGTAACTGAACCAGAAATAAATTTATTTTCGAACGATTGTCCTCCGATGCTGCAGCGTTTGAAAAAAGTCTCACTGACGTATTTTTTACAAATTTTGGCGAAAAATCACGCCGAGGAATACTGCCATATTTTAATCGACTGCTTACTCGCCAATTACGAACTGAACAACGAGGAACAATTAAATTCTCCAAAATCCGCAGATTACGAAGTCTCGGAAAATTCGAGTATAGAAATTTATCGGTAAGTGACAAAATAAATCTAAAAAAAATAAATAATTATTTAATTATAATGTTGAAAATATAATAAAATTAATATTATTAAAGAGCTTTGACGAAACACATGACTCCGCCAGTCTCGAGCTACTCGAGAATCGGAGTAGAAAAATCAAATATTGAAAATATCGAGGCTTTAGTGAATACCCAACTGGAACACGTAAACGCAGTTTTAACCATAGCAGAACAAGTCTCGGAACATCTTTTGCTTTCGAATTCTTTTAAAATTGAAAAAGGTAAGGTAAGAAAACCATAAAATAAAAAAATATTGAAAATTCTTTAAAATTTGACATTGAAAATTTGTAATAAAAATTCTGATAATTTTTTAGGTGTTGTAAAAATTAAGAAAACTGCTCGCTGTACGATTTCTGATTACTATCAAGAGCTGGCTTGGGGTTCGATATCGAATATTTTAGACCATGTTATTTTATGGTGGTCCTCAGAATCTTTAGCTCCACGACACAGTCAAGGAGCTCAACAACTGAAAGACTGGCTGCATCAGCTCATTCAGGGAATGACAGGTATTTTTTAAGGTATTTGCTTCGGTAAAGCGATCGATCGTAAAATTAGAATTAATTAATTTCAAAAGAAAATTTTTAATTTTAATAGAATTAATTTCGCAATCGAACTCAAATTTTGTTGACTAATAATTTGTATAATTTCAGTAGAAATATCAAACTTTGCGTGTCTACCAGTAAATCCTATGAAATTCTAAATTTTCTATATGCATTTATAATATTTTTCTTCCACGCATATTAATTTTTCGGGAATCATTACTAATTTATAACTGATTATTACTAATTTATTGATAATTATTACTAATATATATTAATTCGTGTTGCGTTAGCGTACTTTGTTCATTTAGTGCATATTATAATTTTGTATAAATATTAAATCTTTGACATTTTAGTGCCACCAACTGTCAGACTGACTCTTCAAAACTTGTGTGACGCATTGGGGTGTCATGTCACGATTACCGAGTGGGATCAATTATTCAGATTGGCCTACATTGCGTCGTTCGAATGTCAATCCACGTCATCAACACCGGAGGTAACAGAATCTAAAAAAAAATTATATTTTTATGATATTTATATTGTGCTCCGATATAGGGAACAAATACAGGAGGGATTTTTATTGAGTTGTTTCAACTTCTCGTAACATTGAGCAACGAGTGCGAGATTGGTGGAGAATGGGTCGTCGGTGCCCCATTGCTGGAGCTTCCACTTAGCGAGCAAATAATCGTCCTCCATAGACTTGATCACTCGATCCACTCGATGCGAATGTGGACGATGCAGGAATCGAAAATCATAGCTCACACTTGGGACCTTGACAATTTCTTTCTTCTTGTCAAGAGAGACGTTATTAATTCTCTCGAAGAATTGTCATATTTAAAAGTAAGTGCATTATTTTTATTTTCGTATAAAAATACAAACGTTTTTTTATTTCGTTCACATTAAGGTATTCCTTGCATGAAATAGTTTATGTACAACTGTGTAAAATTTCAGGGGCTGTTATCGACTGAAAAATCAAGATATTTATTATTGAAAATCGTCATTTTTCGCAACCTCCCATAAGAGCCGTGTTATATCACGATATTCAGGACGAGTATCTCGATTTTTCAGTCGGTGAAGCCTATTGAAATTTTGCACACATTTTTATTTAACATCAAAGAAGCTTCAATTAGTTTTTTACAAAAATTTGAAGACAAATATTTTTATGATTTTGTTTATTATTCAACAAATAAACTTTACGTAGGATCGATTTGAATCTTGAGTATGTTTTTCTTTAATTGATTTGCAATAACTTTTCCTAATGGACTCAAATGCTCAGTCCACTTGAATTTACGAGAAAAAACGATATCAAAATTTCGAATTAATTTAATTTGAATTTTTTATTTTTTTCATAATCTATTTTAAGCTTGCAGAGCACGCGAATGTTCTGAAAAGTGACAGCGTCAGCGTCCAGGTTTATGTTTGCGCAAAAATGCGAGCGAAAATAGTTTCGGAAGTAAACGCCAACATCGAATTACTAAAAGTGCGTATTTCATTATTTATTTCCAATATTGAAAAACACAATGAAATCATTAAAATATAATCACTTTTAACTATATTTACTTTTTGAAATATTCTTCTTTTTTATAGGGCTCACCGGCTCGGTGCATTAAAACTTTAGCGACCATTTGTCGATTGATTTGTTTGGCGAATTTGCACATGTGTTTTCCTCCCGCGAATTATTGGCGAACGAACGCATCGACCGTCCCTGCACTTCGAAGCGATTACGTCCAAATCTACTTCGGTCAGAATTCATACATTTTTCATTCTGGATTCATGCTCTCACATCGTTTTGTTGGTCTATTATTGATATGTTTATTATTATATCTTTTTCAAAGAATTTTTTTAATTTCAGAAAAAATGTTGTTACCCGTTCTCGAAGTCATCGAGGATTACGAAATTTCTAACATGATTTTGAAAATTATGTGCGAGGCGTGGCTGGATTATATTTATCTTCACGGTATCAAGTTTAGGTGAGAACACTCGATAATGTAACTGAAACGTGGAAATCAGCACAATTGTATACACGTTCAATAACTTGAAAAGAAAAATTGAAAATAACCGAAAAATTTTATTTTATAGCGAACGAGGAGCAATGCAATTGTTGACTGATTTTGCATTCGTCACAAATTGGGTCATTCAATGTCCGATAATATCACAAAATGTTCGGGATCATTTATTAAAAAACGAAGTTTTAAGACGTTGCGAAGGCGTCGGACGATTACTCCTTCGACATCCTGGTGAAGCGATAAATATGAACAAACAACAATGCAAGTTTCTTCCTAAAATTTTCTAACGAGAAATCATTAAATTTTCAACACTTGCATGAACAATCACAAAAGTTAGCCAATTATCCAGCATTCGCCTATTTTTTATGAATTATAGCCACGCACCATTTTTTCGAATGAAAAAAAAATGTATTGCAATTTAGTAAATTTCAATTACTGAATATTACGGAAAAAAACTGTAAAGAAAAATTTTCCGAATGTTATTTCTATTCTTCATATCTGTTTCAGTGCAAACAGTAAGTGCTGATGAATCTCCACAATCATTGGGGTTGGAAAGAATGCCCGCAGAAATGTACGTTCCTAACCAAGAACAGTGGCTTGAACTTCGAGCTTCGAAGCATTTTCTCTGTTGTCCCAAGATGTAAAAAATGCTTTTCCATATTATAATACATATCATTCTTTTGAAATTAAAATAATTACGATTAATAAACAATCTTTTGCGAAATTTTATGCTTCTAATTTTATATAGATTTCAACTAAATACCACTAACGAAAATATTTGTAAATATTCTGTGTATTTTTCTCAGATCCTGAATTCGTTGACATCTTCCACCATTGCACATTTTTATCGACCGTCGATAAGTTTTCAGCGAAATGATAATGTTTTGAAATTTCACCGCATCGGCGTCCGCGTCAGTTCTTACCTGACTTCACAATTATTCCGATTCGGCTCATCTAATACATTTTTCGGCGTCGATGTTCGATGTCTGTATTTCCTGAATTCCGTACGTCGGAGACGCGTGTGTTGATAACACGATACGCACAGCGTTTATTTAATCACATTATTCCTCATTTCTTACGAAATTTGTGATAAGAGAACCCGGAAAAATTGCCGCAGTTCGATGGTTTCTTCAACGTGAAAAGTAGTCTCGAAATTTTTCTGCCTGGAGACATCAAAATCCATTAGACTCTTGTGGGCTATTTTCATAAAAATCAAGTGAAAATGCAGTCCCACGAAACAGAGAATGCTGACGGAGGTAATATATATTTCTCATAACTCGACGAACCTTGAAAACTTTATTTACATTCGCAAATAAACGAAATTCCAAGTTTTGTGTAGACACGTACTGTTTCGTTGACCCTTAACCTCATCGCGTCTATTCGATATCAAGAATATAGGTCGCAAATGACAAAAAAAATATTTCAAATTATAACCATAACGTTATATTACATTTATCGTTGATCAACATTACTTTCTTGCAATATTAATGAGAGAGTTTTATTCATTATTATTTCTTGCTGCCAAACAAGGTTCTCCGTGGAACGAATCGAGTGGATGCGAGGAAGAGCGCAAGTCCAATGCCAAGGAGGGTAAAAAATCAAATGTGCTACCCCTATGGGGTAACGAGAGGACTATGAATTTAAATCCATTGATATTGACGAATATACAGTCCTCGCACTACTTTAAAGTTAATCTGTACGAATTAAAAACCTATCACGAAGTCATAGATGAGATTTATTACAAAGTTTCACATTTGGAACCTTGGGAGAAAGGGAGCAGAAAGACAGCAGGACAGACCGGCATGTGTGGAGGCGTGAGTATGTTTTGATAATTACAGAGAGAAAAACAATTTTGGTTCTAATATATAAAAAGTACATGAAAAATGTTCGCATATGCTTGTCTCTTTACCATAAAAAATGAATGATGTTGTTATTGATTGTCAATACAGAACATTAAATGTTTTGTAAGCTTTTTTTTTATTACAAATAAATTCATTGACTTACAGAGAAACATGATTTCGGTCATTATTTCTTATAGTAAAATGCGAACAATTTATTTACTTATGTGTGGAGGTTTTTAATGTAACATTTTGTGCAGGTTCGAGGTGTTGGAGCTGGTGGAATTGTTTCGACAGCGTACTGTCTTCTCTACAAACTATTCACTCTAAGGTTAACTAGAAAACAATTGAACGGTCTTATAAACCATCCAGATTCTCCGTACATCAGAGCACTTGGATTTATGTACATCAGGTACAAAAAAAATTCCAAAAAGTTGAAGTCTTGAATGATATCTTCAAACTATAGATTTCGGTATTATTTTGTTTCTTTTTTTAGATATACACAGCCACCAGCTGATTTGTTTTCTTGGTACGACGAGTATCTGGAAGACGAAGAGGAAATGGACGTGAAAGCGGGCGGTGGCCAAGTGATGAAGCTCGGTGAGATATTGAAACAGTTCCTCACGAAGCTCGAGTGGTTCTCGACGTTGTTCCCGAGGATACCAGTGCCTATCCAGAAAGATTTGGAGCATCGACTGAGCGAGAGGTTTCCACAACAGACCGCGAACGCGAGAAACGCAAAGCCACCGATAACGCTTAACAACCACGGCGGAAAGTATAGTAGTAATAATGGAGGGGGTAACGCGGGTCGCAAAGACAACGGAAACGCGGCAACGAGGAATCAACAGCCGAGGCACATACCGGACAGCGAGGCGCAGTGGGGAGAAGCTGAGCGAACGAGCCAGTGGCGAGCCAGGTGCGTCTACGTGGTATGAATGCAATCACGTTACTACTTATAAATAAAATCAGTTCGAACGATTCGATGAGAGAAAAGAAAAATGTTTGAAAATCTTCGTGAATATTCGACAGACTCGATTTTCCTTCCAGGCATAAATTGTATTCATATATCGAAGCTTTCTCGTTTAATTGTTTCGTTGCAGGTCAGATGAGGAGCGCAAGGATAAGCACAGAGACAGAGACCGCGAACGCAGACGATCGAGGGAACGAGAGCGAGAATCTCGCAGAGACAAGGATCGAGACAGAGATCGGTATTGCAGGAGATCCAGAAGTCGAGAGAGCAGCAGAAGACAACGAGACTACAGAAGTCGGAGCAGAGAGAGGTCGCACCGCGATCGAAGCAGAGATCGCTACCGAGAAAAAGAGAGACATCGAGATCGGTAAATTAAAAGAAATTCGTTTATTTGCTACAACGAATTCACGACGAATTTTTCTGTATTAATTATTCTTTTTTAAATTATTTTTTAAACAGACGAGCATCACCATTCGACTATGCGGCAGAGCTGGCCCGCGAGAGAGAACGACAACGAAGAGATTGAATAATTTTTAAATACAAACCGTTTGTACAACTGTACCTAATAGAACTACGAAGGTATATAAAAATAAGTAACCAGGCATAAAGAAGGGTGAGAAGGAAGAAATTTAAAAAATATACACATAAATACACATTCACACATTTTTGAAACAAAAAAAAAAACAAGAATTTAGAACCGAGCCAATCACGTGACTGAATTGTAAGCAAGTGGTACCTCATGTTAGGGAAGAATAGCCTAAAGCAAGACGAACTTGTAATCTTACCAATTATGTCATTACGTAGTTTACATGTTTTTTTTATTAAAAAAAATGGCAAATAAATTCATGACTGTATACGATTACTTTAATGAGGAATCGTGTCTGAAAAATCGATAATCGCAGCGTATGATTTCGAGGAATTTCTGTGAGCTTCCGCTAAAACCGATACGTCTCGTAACGTTTCAGCAGTATTGATCATCGTCCTTCAAATTCCTCCCTCCCCCGGCGATTCCTCGTCTCAAAATACTCCGTTATTGAATTGATAAAATATTCTCCGTCGCCACCTGTTCCCTTTATTTGAGCTTGCAATTTCGAGGCTGATTAAATTTACTGACAATTTTAAAGATAGTTACGCGCAGCATTGCAACAGCCTGGCCGCGCTTTGCCCCTACCAAGGACTGTGAAAGATGGCGACGAGCGATTGTCGCGGAGTGTCTCGGGTCCCAGGAGTAACAGCGAATCAGTGAACAATGTGCGTGCGTTGGAATCTCAGATGACACCGAGAACGAGGCCAATTTACGAAAGGCAGGTATCGAAAATATTTAATAAAAAATTCGTAATGATTTTTCAAAATCTCTGTGCGTTTTGACGTTTTATCATCGAATTATGTGTTTCTCGTTTCCATCGAAACATCCCCACTCCTCGCTGTTTCACGCTGACACTCAACGTTCGTTTTCCTTTCAGATGATTGGCCGGCGGTGCGCACTGTTCGCTCTTGGCGGGCTTTTGATTCTCGTTCTAACTGTCAACGTCTATTTCATTCGGATGATCGTCGAGAGCTCGCCGGAGAAATCGGAATCCCGGAATTTGCCTATCAACAACGAAAAGTCGAACGATCACGCGACGAAGGCGGGCGAGAATTCACGAGGGGTGAAAAAATCTGTCGTAGTGGAAATGGAGGAAAAAATAAAAGCAGAGATGCGATTGCTTCCGTCAAAATATTTCAAACGAAATTCCAGCTATGCTATTTTGCTGGACAGATTATTGAACGAGCTAAAAACTATGCCGAACGTTCAGGAAGACATTTGGAGCATTCCAAGCAATAACGTAAAGTTTTTACACATTTTGTTACTTGCTTGAAATTTTTTTTTCATACGAGTTTTCATACGAGATTCATATGATAATATGCTGCTTGTCTTACGTATTGTTAAATTTTATAAACGTCATAATTAAAATTAATTTGTTTAGTGGCCAGACGCTGATCAGCTGTTGCCACCCGCTGCTCCCGAACTGGGAACGATTCTTGACGCTCTGAGACGAGCGAAAGTAGCAAGAGCTGACAACGCTCCTGTAGGTACTCAATTAAAGCTTATGCTAACACTGGAACAAGGCGTCAAAGCGATGTTCAAGCCCCAATGGTATTCGAGAGACGCCGCTCTGGAGGGCCCTGTTTATTATGGAAAAGACAGACACAATGGCGAAGTTGTCGCTTTTCATTTGTCTTCTTTGTTGTCCTTGAGAAGAGTTCCTCTTACAGTTATAAGAAAATGTGAGTAATTTTATTGAAAATAAATTATTTTCGATAATCTTTCTACAAAATTTTAAGGAGGTATCGTCATAATTATCAAAATGAACTTTAGCAATGGAATTTTTCTGGCAGTAAAGAATATAATGTCAGTTCCTCGATGGCGAAATTTGATGTGGCTTTGCCGACTGAACAAGTGAGAACTTGTCTAAAATTGCATAAAAGCTGGAAAAAGCTCTAGAATCTTTTGAGAAATGGTTACCATACTTTCGGAGAGTGAAGAAAAAATGTATTTAGATTGAACTTTTCGGCAATCTGAAAAAATTCACGGATTCCTCGGACTATAAAGATTGAGATTCTCACATAAAAAATTACAGTTACGAGAGTTTTCAGAGAATTATTCACTCATTGAAGCACCATTTCGTTGGCATTTCATGTTACTCCATACTAATTGATACAAGAAAGTAAATCAAATTAACACTATAAAATAATTTTTTGTTTATTTTCTGCAATATGGAAATGTTAAAAATGAAAAAATCATTTTTCAAATTGAGAAGATTTATCAAATATGGGAATATGTTCAATTCAGTTCCATTTAAAAACGCGAAAAAACAGTTACTGATTTGACTAGCATGAAGCGACAGGACCTCCTTAACACGTTTTGTCCAATTGACAAAATTTTTGTAAATTTTTGTAAATTAAAAAATTTTTTTAAATATAATTTTTGCTTCTTTAGTGAATTTGTCTGAAGAAGTTCGAAATCGTGCCACGCCTCAGCTGTACGCGACGCTTTATCAAGAAACCAACAACACGTGTTTCTACGGGGTGTGTCATTATTGCTCGCCGGCCGACCCGGTGTGCGGAACTGGTGATATTCTCGAGGGTGCTTTAATACTTTGGTTACCTTCTTACTTAAAACTTACAAAACATCGTCATCCGTGGCAACGGACGTACAAACGTAACAAACTGGCTCTTTGGGAGACGGATCCGAATTATTGCGATAAGGTAAATACAAATTTTTCAAAATAATACATTTTTCAAGATGATTGATTATTCTATTTATTTATTTTTCGTCAGGTAAAGGAGAGCAAGACTTACGCGCCTCAGGCCTCGAGCAGACTACTCGACTTGGTCGATACTGCTATTTTTGACTTTTTAATGGACAATGGGGATCGTCATCACTACGAAGTGACGCAAAATATTTTCCACAATCCGGCTGTTTTGTTGATAGACAATGGGAAAAGTCTCGCGAATCCGGATGTTGATCATATTGATATTTTGGCACCGCTTTATCAGTGTTGCATGTAAGATTTAAACATTTTTTAATTGATTGAAAATATCGTCAATAACATAAAAAACTAGAGAATTTAAAAATAATTGCAATTCATGTAAGAATTAACTGTTAAAATTGAAAATAATTCTTCACAAAAATTTAATTTCCAGAATCCATAAAACAACTTGGGACAGACTGAGACTCCTGAGTGGCGGTGCACTCAGTTTATCTCTGGGTAGGATTTTGGCTCATGAGGCAGCGATGGCTGACGTTCTTCCACTCGCGACGGAGGACCATCTGAGCGCCATGGACCGTAGACTTTTGACGATTTACGCTGTAGTTGAATACTGTTTGAAGCAAAAGAAATACGCTTCCAACGTAATTTTGGATCATCGATGATATCGATTAAACGTTATTCATGTGATAATAAACGTGATCGAAAAGTTAGATGAATATTTACCACTGCCATATAACTCGAATATCAAGTAGGTCGAATTAAAAAAAAACTCTAAGCAATAAATCGTTGTTAAAAATCTTGGTTTTGGGATCTTTATCGATAATGAAGACCAGTCTTGAATTTTGATAGTTTAACATTTTATTTTTATGACACAATAATTAATATTATTACTTCGGTAGTGTTTCGGGTGGAGCGCGATACAGCATATAAATTACAGTACAAACGTAAAAAACCTGTAAATGTGACTGTAAATATGTATGTATAAGATCTTTTCCTTATTTTTTTTTTCTTTTCATATTACACTCACATTCGGCAGCTCAATCATACATGTTATAATTATTACTATTGTTTCAAAGCGAACGATCCTCCGTCCGGTAATTTTGGAATTAGAAAAATTGACGCTTCGATAAAATGGCATTTACAAATTACGGCATGCGAAAAATTGATTCGCGACAGGCTTTCACGATCTGTTAACTGAGCTAGTTGTATAAAGCGATTTTACGATTTTTTTCTCTTCTATTATACACGCAGACCAATCATCAGTTTGCTAAGTTGATTTTCACGGATCGAGTCCGTGGCGCTTTCCGATTCACATTTTTTTTTCTCTCGAATCGCTTTGTGTTTTTTCTCTTTTATTCCTTCATATGTACAATTATAAATGACCAGAATTACTCGCTTATCGCCTAACGATACAAATTTTAGTCAGAATATATATAATGATCGTACATTTATATAAAATTTAGCGCCATTACTGTAAATTATATATATATTTATATATATAGATTCATTTATTTATATTAACATTTTCATTTTGTTAAATAGAGCTTTTTATAGCAAATTCTATATAAATATACCATTTCCGAGTCAAGACTGCGTACGGTTGAAATTTCCGTAAACCATACATTTTGTTTGTTTCATTTTCCGTATCGCTACACCGATGTGTTTCCGAATACTTAGATAATTTACACTTAACGCAAGAAGGACACAGTATTGATATTTCGTTAAAACGATTTTGCTGATCAATCGAATTCCTGTAGTCGGTTAATTGCAAAATTCGCGTTTAAAGCCACCAAATTGTGACTCCGATTTAAACGCTTTGATAATACTGTATACTTTATGTATAATCCGATCAGAAAATTCAGATCAATCGTGCGATCGTTTATTTTTTTCAGTCTGAGCTGAGACGAAGGTCGTCCACGATGACGCACAATCAATATTTTTTCGCTCGCGTTTCATTACTGTCGTTTTCTTTTTAATTGTACAGCTAAATACGTGATAAGAATCGGTGTAGAAAGTGTATATAATATTCTCGTAAAATATAGTCGTTATTTCTTGCCAATTTATCTTCGCGAACGTGCACTTTGTCGGTGGTCATTTTTTTTCTCTTTTACGCTATTATCGTTATTGCATCGCATACATTGATGATAGCTTAAGATCTAGTTCGAAACATTGAGTTATCGCCATAAAACATCGATTATCTCACGAGGTGAAAAATACATCGTTGGCAATTGTTCGGTAGAGCAATAAAACTCTCGCTTAGACATCTGCAGTTCGACTTCACTTCATTTTCTTTTTATGCGTTTCTAACGATTGTTCGACTCACCCGGTCAGCGCACTCGAAAACCTTTATGCCTTGTGCTATCTTTAGAATAAACACAACGTTAAATTCGCTGTTTGCTCGATGAACCCGTCGAAAATAGAAATTTCTGCCTGTACAATGAACCGTCATTAGACCGTTTCGATTCGAAACTGACTGACAGAAATATACACAATTAGTACCTTTGAGAGTGCGCCCCCGAAAGAAAAACAATCGTGAAAACGCCGATGTGCTTTTTAAACGCCTTTGTTTTGAATCTAAAATTTCCTCAATTGGCATTCGTCGAATTTGTCTTTTTATACATTATTGCAAAAATTACGTTTTATGAAGCGTAAAAAATAGTCTCAAAAAGTTGATTCGGGTGTTTTCATTAAAATTGATCATTGAGATGATTTTTCGATAAAATTCAATGGTGCAGTTAAAATGCATGATGTGTTAAAATGAATTAGAGGGCAGATTCGACTCCCCTCGACGACGAAGTCGACGTACTCAGATCCTCGGAGTGTCTCGTGTGCGACGAATCCATCGAAGTTACGGAGTCGCTGTCGTTGCTGTGTGGACTCGAGTAATTGGCCGCTTCCTGTAGTCTCATCAGCATGTTGAGCTGTAATTAGCAGAAGCGGAAGACCACGATTTGAGTTTAAGCTGTGCGAAACAGGGTTGAAGGATTTTAATCGTTCGAATTGATTCTTTTTTTCTTACCAGGGGATCGCCCTCGGTGTCGCTGTGGGTGCTCCCGAGACTCTTGACGCTCGAAGCACCGACACCGGAATTGTGTCCGGAACTCACGACGTCGTAGCCAACGTCCTCGGACCTGAGTCGCAAGAGTGCGTCGCGTCCACCGTGCACCGCATGAGTCGCGATCCATGGATACGTCGTTGTTATAAATTGAGCTGGATCCTCCCAAGCTGCTTCTCCATTACCCTCCTTCACAGCTTCGACGAGATATGGCCTGATCGAGTAATTCCAGAGATCTGTGAACCAAACCTGCGATCCGGCGACTTCCATTGGGCACGACAAGAAAAGACTGGGCCCTGAAGATGAGAAATTATGTATCACGTTCCATCATTGAAACTAAGAATTTTAAATATTTTATGAATAAAAAGAATAAATAATTTACCTATGGTTACATCGGAACTGCTGTGAGTCTCAAGGAACTTGTTGAGATGAAGCCAAACTCTTGGCAACCATTCGACAACAGCAGCCATTTCGGCGTTCCTCGTTCCAGCGGTATCTCGAAGTTGTTGCTCGAGAAGTTTTCGCCTAAGATAACGTCCCAGAAAGCCTTTAACAGGCTCCATATCTTTTCTACAGAGAACCCATCTGGAATTATAAAAATTATTTAATATCCAAATTCTTTCGATAATACGATTTATTCATATAAAAATCAACGAACCTGAAGTTATGATGCAATTGGAGATTCGTCGTGCTGCACGTAGCTTGACTCATAGTTCCGATAATCGCTGGACAGGAAGAATGTTTCGTACCCAGGAGACCGCTGAACAATTCTCCGAGGGACGCCGCGTGTTGAAGATTCTCGAGAATAATAACTTTTGGCAGTTCATCGGCAGCGTTCGAGTCGCATCTCTCGGCGATGTGCGCGAGATACTGTCTGAGCTCCTTACTCGATTTGTGATCGACGTTGAAGGTCGCAACGGCGGCCGCGTCTTTGGCATCGGCATCGGAGTCCGCGTCGACGAGAGCATGGGCCAATTTACCAGCGAGGTAATTTTTTCCCGTGCCGCTTGGTCCACAGAGTATTAATCTACGATGTTCCGTGAGAAGTGACAGTAAACGTTGTACTATGGATTTCGGGATCAACGTATCGATGGCCAGCCAGGAGTAACCGGTTAGGACGAGGTAAATCGTCTTCACATGACCAATTAAATAACCGCAAGGCAGAAGTTCCGGATGCTGGGTGTCATTGGTGAATCTCGAGGACTCCCCGAGATGGTAAGCCGCTACGTGGTCGACTCCGAGTCCTAAATTAGTCACAGGATCGACTCTGGAAACGTAATCCTTGAAACAGCGTCTGACAGTGTTATCCAATGCGTCCCAGGTCGTTTTGTTTGATATGCAAACACTCGCGATCACGCAATGGGGCGGTTCGCCTATGGAATCCTCGTTATTACAGGAGACTAGATTGACGTTAAAACTCTTCTCGCTTCCAAGATAAACAGCGACGTTTATTCTCTTTCCGTCCGTGTCTTGCTCGATCACGGCATCGTTCGTCGTTGTCGCGTAAGCCGAGACGACGCTGTGCTCCGTCACGTTGATGTCTTCCATCTGGTCACCGTTGCTGGAATGATGATCACCGTTTGACATCGCGGCGACGCTGTAAGCTACCTCCGTCATGCTGTAACGACGCTCCGGATCGGTCGGCATCGAGGACTGCGACGAGGTCAACGATTTCGATGTTACAAGACGTTGGAGACGTTCGTTGTTCTCTCGCAAATTTTTCATTTCGTTCTGAAATATTAAATTTTAGGAATTAATTTTTGTTTATAATGAGAAAAATTGTTTTCGAGTCTACTATTCTTGGACATGAAAGTTCGATGCCCTGAGATTTTTCAATAAGCGAACGAGGAATGTGCCCTGAAGCGTGGGTGAACAATCATCCGCGATAGTCATTTCCATTCAGAAGCTCGTCTATTTTCTCGAAGTTAGCTACCGGAAAATTATACAAACTCGTTCAATGATTCCGCATTATCCAAGGGTTACTCGGTTAAACGCAAATCTCGGAAATTGCAAGTCTGTTACCGATGATTACGAGCATGCACAAAGATCATCGAACGTTAAATTGTCATTCTAAGATTTCACTTGAACGTACGGTGGAATCGATTTTTATATAATGTTTTTATCATTATTTAATTATTTTTCAATAATGCAATGTTCAATAAAAATTCATCTAACGTTAAATTGTCACACTTGATATTTCTCTTCAACGTCGTACGGTGGAATCGATTTTTATGTAATGTTTTTATCATTATTTAATTATTTTTCAATGATTCAATGTTTAATGAAAATTATCTAACGTTAAATTGTCACACCTGACATTGTTCTTGAACTTTCTACGATGAAATCAATTCATTTATAAATTTTTAATCTTAAGGGGGTTGATCAAATATCGATTGTATTAGACAGAAATCTGAATTTCAAATGTGTTATAATTCAGATGAAACTGGACACATTAAAACAAAAAAAGTATGCCTCACCGACCGATTTTTTGAGAAATTTAATTTCGAAATATGGGAATTTTGTACAGCGTCTTATGGCGCGATGTTAAATAAACGCGTTTAATTGAAGGTTAAGTACATTTCTAGACCAGGCAGGTTTACAATTTTTCGATTTTTATCTCAACTAAATATCAAAGATTCCATCAGAGTCTTAAAAAATGCATGTTACCGAACTATTTTTTGATAAAAACGCGACTTAATATGAAAAAACGTGAAAATGTCGATGTCATGAATGAAAACAGCTGATGACGACGAAGTCAATTGATCAACTTTATCTTAAATATTATTCTCCTGA
>JAPYYX010000289.1:0-127719 GCA_030522605.1 Cremastinae sp. B BG-2022a | reverse complement strand
ATTGGAATATATGCTCAGAATACGCCCCCGTATCGATCGACAATAATTGGTAAACTATATTATTTAGTGTTTTTTTGGTTCAGTAATTTTACTGGACTACTATGGAATGGGTCCGAACGGTGCCATTTAATTTCAGACAAATCTCAAAATAATACGTAAATAATCTTATCCGCGTTTTGCATCGAATGGAATTTTGACTGTGCTTGTTCAACTATTTTAGAAATCCGAAATTTTAATTATGAATAAATGAAATATTACAATTTTTTAAACTTTAAAAAACGTCTAGACAGTACTAAGTATTTCATAAATTGTTAAACATTCTTTTTCGATATTGAAAAAAAAAATCATTCACACATACAAAATAACGTTCTCCAATAATTGGCACAAAGAAACGTCAAAAAATGTTTATATTTATAAAAAATTATAAGATGTGGAATAATTTTGTGCTAACATATGACGTATATATAGGTTTTTCAGCGATATATTCGAATCCTGAAGGAAATAGAATTCTAAAAAATTGTCTAATCACATTATATTTTGAATAATTATCGTTTCGTTATAGAGTGACTATAATCAAAAACGTGCTCAACACAAAATTCCTATTTTACCACTCGTTAGATTAAATAATCGTCCTGATATGGGCGACTATTTTAGATACGTCGCCGACGTTTCAGTTAACAGATTCGTTTAGAAGGATTCTTCGATTTTTCTTCTACATAAAATATTTTGCGTCATTGCAATTGAAAAATTTTACGGAAGTTTTTTTCATTCTGCACTCGATCGAGGTACGTTCAAATTCCAGAAATTCAATTTTTAGACAGTGAAACTATAAAATGCTCTGCGTCATCAGTTTTCATTTTGGAATTTCAGGCAATATGAATATTTTTTTCAATGCAATTGTCAGTTTCGCATTTCTGGCTTCCATCGTCTTTTCGAGCGGTAAGATTATAATTTTACTATTATCTAAAATTTTAGATTAACAATTTGATAAATTGATTTAGCGAACGCTGCGTCGGCTGAACAAGTGAAGAAAATTTTCTTTCGTCTTTACAAATGGTAATGTAAAAAAAATATATTTTCAATCCTATTTTAAAGAAGAGTTAACTAATTTAATTACTTAATAATTTTTCATAAAATTTTTAAAAATATAGGTATATACTTACTATAAATATGGCTAAAAATATTAAAAATACACTAAATACTAAATGTGGTTCGTATGTTCATTTTTTTTGTGGAAAGTACCAACAAAACTTATTACGATGTGTCTCTCGAGAAAGCTGCAAATCTCGTTGAAAAATTGAACCCCGATGATCCAACCATTGTCTACTTCCATGGTTATGACGAGAGCGTGAACAGTGAGAATGTGTATACGATCGCTAATGGTAATGCATTTGACAAAAATCAAATTCTAAAAAATGTACAATAAGGATACAAAATATAAATTGAAAAAAAGAAGCAAAATCATTTTTTTGTAAATTATCTCAGAGAAAATTCGCATAATGCTGTTTTTAATTTATATAAAATCGAAGATTCAGTTTGGATTTTTAAAAATATTGTGTTCATTGAAATAAAATTTGAATTTTTTTATTTATTTTTTTATTTAAGATATTTGAGCAAATTTCAAATTACGAATTTTAATTAATCGTTGAATAATTCAATTTCAAATTTTCATTCTGTTAAGCTTTTCTGAAGCGATCGAGTCATAACGTGATCGCGGTCGATTATCGCGATATTGCCAATCAAGTTTATCCACTGGTCGCGATGGATGTCGCGGGCGTTGGAAAAGCAGTAGCCGAAGCATTGAACGCTCTCGTTTATATTAAATTACCTGCCGAAAAAATTCACCTAATTGGACACTCAGTAGGCGCGCACGTGGCCTCACACGTCGGAAAAAATGTCAATTTTACCCTTGAACGAATCTCCGGTGCGTATCGCAATTTTTTTATAATTATAATTCTAAACACGATTTTTTTTTCACTAAAAACTTAATTTACAGCTATAATACTAAAAAAATATATTTTTTTAAATTAATTCGAACGTAGGTCTAGATCCGGCCGGTCCGTTGTTCAATTTCGTCTTGAGTAGTCTCTCTTCGTCCGATGCAAAGTTTGTCGATGTTATCCACACAGATATAGGCCTCTACGGCAACATCCGAATCACCCACGCCGTCGATTTCTTTCCGAATCAAGGTCGCAGAGTTCAGCCTGGCTGTCCCTTCTTTTATATTCCATTCAGCGCTGGAGGTAATTTTTTTTGAACCATAATTCTTTTTTACAACGATAATAAATTAGTACAGAAGAATAACTAAAATGGTAATACAGACTGAGGCAATTATATGTGAATAATTAATTTATAATTATTTATCATTTTTATTAATATGTGAATAATTTATTTATGGAGTCAAAAATCAATTTCTTGATCTATTCAAATTTTTATATTAAAAATATATAAACTTTTATATCTTCGTTTAAAGATTTTTGCAGCCATCATCGCGCCTGGCGCCTCTACGCCGAGTCTGTTTTGAACCCAAACGCTTTTGTTGCGACCAAGTGCCCCTCGCTGCCTGAACTGCTTTCATTAAAAGGACGCACAGAAATTTCCGACGTCATCCCCATGGGATATGCAACGCCGTCTACCGCGTTAGTAAACATTTTTTATCAATGATTCATAAATTTTTATACTTTTTCCCCCATTGTTATTATTTATTGAATTAAAAAAAAGTTTTAATTTTTTTGTAGGGTAGGGGGGGGAGCAAAATGGGGTACTTAAGAAAAATTTTCGATTCTAAGGGGTTGAATACGCTGAATCGTTTGTTTTTTAATCACAATTCAAGGAAAGAAACAAAGTTTTCAGCTGGAATAAATTTTTCATGAGAAAAAAAATTTTTTTAGCGGTCAAAATGGGAGTTATTTTAAGATTTATTTTAATTTTTGCTTAAATATGTTTTTAAATTACCAAATATATTGTTCTTAGCTAATAAAAGACTATTTAATATCAAATTTTATCAAATTCTAAAATATTGAAAATTTTGACCAAATTTTTGAGGTACCCCATTTTGCCCACCCCCCCCCCCCCACCCTACTTACATTCGTTTTTTTTAAATTTTTTGCATGAGTTGTAGAAATTTTTCTCTCGAATTCGTTGAGAGATGAATTTGAAACCTTTTGTCACTTTATTTTCATTTTCGACGCAAATTACTGTTTTAAATGTTAAATAAATTGAAGTATGTTTACAGGAGAGGACGATATTGTCTTCGTACCAACTCACAATCACCCTATGGATTGGGTCAGCAAGGTCTCATTCAATAATTAAGCAAAAAAGCAGAAATATGAATAATCTTATCAGCGTTATCAAATGCAACTTCGATTTTGCTTTTCCAAAAATTTTAGAAACCTGAAATTTTATTAATTCTATTAGCAGCCCAGAATTTCTGTTCTAAAAACTGTATCGATATTGGTAATATGATTAAACAAATTATAATGATAAAATCAATATGAAGAAAAAATCTTTTGTAAATTTTACAATGTTTTAAACATGAAATAAAAAACATTTACACAGTAACCACTTCATAAATTTCAAATTCTTTTTCTTCTTTTCTTTTTGATATTCAAAAGGAAAAAATCATTCTCAAAAATATGTAATCATCGTATTTTGAATAATTATCAATTCATTATGGAGCGACTATAATTAAAAACGTGCTGAACTCAAAATTCCTATTTTATTACTAAATAGTTTTGGATTACAGAGCGCCTATAATAATCAAAAACGTGCTGAACACAAAATATTCCTATTTTACCACTAAACAGATTAAATAATCGTCCTGATATGGACGACTAGCTTAGACACGTTGTCAACTTTTCAGTTTAAAAATTCGTTCAGAAGTATTCTTCGATTTTTTTTCTACATAAAACACTTCAACATTGCAATCGAAAAATTTTGCCGAAATGTCAGTCAGTTTTCATTTGAGAAATTCCGGCAACACGATGAACATTTTTGCCAACGCAATTGTCAGTTTTGTATTTCTGGCTTTCATCGTCTTTTCGAGTGGTGAGATTCTGGCCATCACAAAATTTATATAAATATAAAAAAATAATAATTTTATATATTCATTTAGCAAACGCTGACTCGGATGAACGTCTGAAGACAATTTTCTTTCGCCTTTACAAAGGGTAATGTAAAAAAATATATTTTCCATCATATATTTAAAAAAAATGTAACTAATTTAATTACTTTATGGTTTTTCATAATTCTAAAAAAAATATATTCAATATATTGCATGTGGCTCATTCGTACATTTTTTTGTGGAAAGTACCAATCAAACTTATACCGATGTGTATCTCGAGAACACTACGAGCCTCATTGAAAAATTAAACTTCAATGACCCAACCGTTGTCTACATTCACGGATATACCGAGAGCACGAACAGCAGGAGTGTGCATACCGTCGTTAATGGTAATGCATTCAAGAAAATTTAATTCGATATAAAATACGAATTAAAAAAAATTTTTGAAAATATTAATTTTTAGTAAATTATCATGATACCGTTTTAAAGTTATTTAAATTCGAAGAATCAGTTTTGATTTTTGATATTTTTTTTATTGAAATAAAATATGTTTTTCAATATTCAAAAAAATTTTTAATTACAAAAATTTTAATTAATCCTTGAATAAAAAATTCAATCAGCTAATAAATTTTCAATTTTTAATTTTTTCAAGCTTACATGAATCGATCGAATCATAACGTGATCGTGGTCGATTGGAGTATTATTGCCAACCAAGATTATGTACGAGTCTCGATAGGTGTCAAGCCCGTTGGAACAGCGGTGGCCAGAGCACTGAACGCTCTCGTCTATGCTAAATTACCTGCTGAAAAAATTCACGTAATTGGACACTCAATGGGCTCTCACGTGACCGCTTTCGTCGGAAGAAATGTTAATTTTACCCTTGAGCGAATCTCCGGTTCGTATCTCGAGCAATTTTTTCGTAATTATATCTCCAAACACGAATTTTATCTAAAAAAAACTTTACTTCAATTAATACTGAAAAAAGTAAATTTTTATCGATTGAAAAAAATTTTACGAGTGACCTTGACGAAAATTAATATTTTTTAATTAATTCGAACGTAAGATACGGCTATAAATTAATTAATTTTAAAATTACTTCGAACGCAGGTCTAGATCCGGCCGGTCCGTTATTCAATTTTATCGGGGAAGGTCTCTCGCACACAGATGCGAAGTTTGTCGATGTTATACACACGGACATGGGCCTTTACGGATATGCCAAAATCACCGAGGGCGCTGATTTTTTTCCGAATCATGGTCGCAGAGTTCAGCCCGGCTGTCCCATTGTTTACGTTCCATTTAGTCCTGAAGGTATTTTTTTAAGACATAACCTTATTTTTTATAATTATATGATAAAATAATATAGAAAAATGTACGGAATAAAAGAAAATAATTCTTTGAGCTATCTAAATGTTTTGACCTTCCTTTGAAGCTTTTTGTAGTCATCACCGTTCTTGGCATTTCTACGCGGAGTCTGTTTTGAATCCAAACGCTTTTTTCGCGACCAAGTGCTCCCTCCTGGCTGAACTGCCTCTGATAGGCGGCCGCAAAAACAATGATGACCTTGTCCCCATGGGATACGCAACGCCATCCAATGTGTCAGTAAACATTTTTTTATCGATAGAATTTACGTATTTTTATACTATTTTCCTCTTCGTTGTTGTTCTTCAATATCGAAGAAAGATCCTCGTTTTTTTATTCATTCGTGCTTGTTTGATTATTTTGATCATGTTTTCAGGAAAGGACGCTATTGTCTTGTTACCAATTCGCAATCACCGTATGGAAAAGGAGAGGAAGGCGCCGTTCAATAATCAAAATAAGAAATCTAAAAATAATTGCCCCAAATACTTACCTTTTTCATCTTTTTTTATGTTCTTATCTACAGACTTTATTACTTTGTTTACAGTACTTGTTTACAGTTTGTTACAGTTACTTTGTTTACAGTAAAAAAATGGCATCGGCACGTTTTTAATTATTGGCGAGAAAAAATTCTATCAGCACGTATTCAATAATGTTCGTTATTTTTTAAATTAGAAAATTCCGCAAGTTGCGCCACTGTGCGGCGATTGATAAAAACTCGATTTGAATTTTATCAAATCAAATTAATAAAATATTCCGTATACAAAAAATATCTCATTGCAAATGACGAATCGAATTTATTACATACACGTAAATCAACAGCAATCAATTTTCCTCATAAAAATTAAGTAATTTTTTTATTATGATGCCAAATATCGTTCCAAATTTGTTTTCTGTACATTTAATATATTTACTTAAATATTTAACTACAATCGTTTAGTAACATATAACTATTTACTCCTTTTCCTCTACAATCGAATGGCTTAGACCAAATTCTGAAATTTCAATACGTTCAAATTATGATGATCGTATGACTGATCATGGATTACGATGGTAACAAGTTGTTCGTGACGAAATAATCTCTTGTTTTCAATTCGAGTATTATCCCATACGGGGCGATGTATTCCATAACATGAAATTGAACTCCCTCGCATCAGATAGATTGAAAATTAATATAAACGTACTTTTCGCATTAATGATCGGGTTTACACCGATGAATGGTTCGGCTGACACAAATGTAACCTAAAAGTAGTTTCGGCCGACTAATCGCATGAAATTGTTACTTTTTTACATGGTATGTAACTCATATTATTTTTGCTACATGTTCTATTATTCAAGTTTAAGCAATGAGCAAAAAAATAATTATTCAACAAATATGTTATTAAATTATTCAACTTCATATAGAACGCGCTTAACCTAAAAACAAAGCGATCGAATGATGGAGAATAACAACAAAAAGGACGCTCTCCCCGATGAGAATTTACTTGGATTCAAACGGGAATTGCAACCTGAGAAAATAATTGGAGCTACGGATTCCAGTGGAGAATTAATGTTTTTGATGAAATGGTAATACTAAAATAATTCAAATTATAGAATATTTGAACATTAGCAAATCTTTCATATGCAAAATATTTAAAAATTTATTTATTTCAGGAAAGGGACAGAAGCGTTGGATTTGGTTACAGCCAAAGAAGCTAATGTTCTATGCCCCCAGATCGTTATTCAATTTTATGAGGATCGTTTGACTTGGAACAGAAGCAAATCTCGTCGACCGTGAACACCTTGAAACGGATCGATATTTTATACGATTGACAAACTTTGGAATTCTCTCTCCTACAAAGACTCTTTTTGAATAGTTTACAATTGTTTGGCTCGAGTCAAACTTTTTTATATTTTACATAAATTGACATTAATATTCTAGTCAAAAAAAGTCTTGAAAAATGTCTTTCTCATCGTTTACAGGACATCGTAGGCAGATATATTTTTCCATGTCATTTGCTCTTTACCATCGTTTTTAGAGAATTGGAAAAAATGAAAAGAAATTTACAAAATTTAAATTTTTTATAAATATTTAGTGTATGTGTGTGAATACTTGAAGGAAGTTTGTAAAAAAGGATAGAACTACATTGAATAAGATTTGATTAAGTTAAATATCGTATTACGATCCGTTTATTTATCAGTTCCCGAACGTGATAATCTGATGAGCTCAGCAGTTCTGCGCCTCCAGTGATGTATGCTGATCGTTTCGTGAAACGGTTGCGAATCGTCGTTGATTCTAATGGTGGGAACGAAATTATCAATATTCCGAGAGATCTCGGAAGTCTCGTCGTTATCGAGACGAGAATTCTCAGCGGTGAGGCAGCTCGCACCGGATTCACTGGACTTTCCTCTCGCGAGGCCTGCACCATCCGATTGATCCGTACTTGAATTTTTACCGTAGAAAAAATAATTATTCGAAAGACTCGAAGTTTCTGGATACAATTTTTCCTCGATTCGTCGATTGATCGTTACGACGTCGTCGAGGGGAATCGGCTCCGTGTATTTGTAAGTTTTCTTCTCCGAGATCGGAACCTCCGGAGATTTGAGCTCAACGGATTTAGATAAAATACTCGATGCGACGATTGGACCGTTTATGACGGAGACGGCGTTGCTGAACTCGCCAGGAGCCCGGATTACCGGTGTTATGTATCCTCGCGAGTCCAGTCTCGAATTTATCTGATCTCGAGAATTTCCGCGGGTGAGCTCAGCCATCATGGTCGATTCTCCATCTTTCGCTAAACTCTTCGTTATTTTTGGCGTTTTTGGAATCTTTTTCACTCTTATGCTCTTTGGCTTTGGTACCGTTGACTGACTCGGAGTTGCCTTGTTCGATTCCTCCTTCTCATTCTTGTTGGTCTCAACGACTCCGTCAGCATGATGGTGTCTTATATGACGATCTAGATTATCCTTTCTACGGAAAATCGTACTACAGTACGTGCAGTTGAATGCCTTTACATCTAGAATACAAAATTATAAGTCAATTACAAATTAATAGAGAAATCTGTTGTAATCCAAGAAATGTAGAGAAAAATGTAACCTGTGTGTATTACTAAATGTCGAGTGAGTTCGCTTTTTGAGAGGAAAGGTCGATTGCAATCTGCACACGAGAATGGTCGTTCCTTTCCGTGGATTTTTTTATGACGGATCAACAATGATCTGTCTTTAAAACTTTTTTTACACACCTCACAAGCGAAAGGTTTTTCTTCTATAAAAAAAATATATTTCTTTACGACTGCTGAACGTATTGCATTGGTAGAAAATAATATTGGAAAACGTACTGGAATGCGTTCGAACGTGACGATTGAAATTTGTCAAAACTCCGAAGGATTTTCCGCACACCTGGCAAACGTGAGGTCTTTGGCCCGTATGAAGCGTCAGGTGACTGTTCAAATCTTCCTTCTTGCTGTAACGTTTGCCGCAAGCTTCGCAGGCAAAATCCTTCTCATCTGGAGCATCCTTTCGATTAAATTTTCGACATTTCGTGTAATATTATACTTGATCTAATAATAGGTATTCATTAAAATAATACCAATCAAATTTTCAAATTCGAAATTGGAAATTCACATTTCTAAGATTTTTAGTAAATTTACAAAATGATTTCTTGCAATCTGGTACATGTTTGTTGATATCTCAAATATAACAATATTCGAAATATAACAATATTCGAAATTGAAAATAAACGAGAGAAGGCTCACTCTTGTGTGAATTCATGTGACGATTGAGTTTGTTCCTTTGGGGGAATGCTTTCTCGCAGAGAGCGCACTTAAATGGCTTGTAGCCAGAATGTGCACGCTCATGGTACTCGAAGTGAGAACGCTTGACAAAAGTTTGCTCGCAGATGTTGCATTTGTAGGGTTTTACCCCAGTTACGCAAGAATCGTGATAACATTTTCCCTTTCGGTTGCGAAACGTTTTTTCGCAAACTTTACACTTGAACAACTCGGGATTTGTTCCAGGCAATACGATTATGTGACTTCTGTCCTTCTTCCATCTACGCTGGCTCTTTGACGAATCATTTTTTACTTCAATCGATTCTGCGTTGTTCATCATCAAAACCTACAGCCCGAAAAAATTTTTCATTCAATTTCGAGTATTTTGTAGAATATAAAAATTTGTAATAATAAAGTTTTTTTGTCTTTTTATTCATTTTTTAGATAAAAGATTAATAAAAAATGTTATGTTTCATGCACAAATAAATATAATATTTATTAAGTTTTTAATGATTTCAAGAAGTGTTTTTTATCTGTTTTTATGAATATTTTTATCACGTGTGCCATATCAATAAAAAATTAGCGAAATCCACGACCACACACAATTATCAAATCAGAGACATGCGCTCTAGAATTGAGTATTCATTGGTATGTATTCTTACGAGAGCCGATAATAAAGACAAGATGAAGGTCGTGTACTCACGGCTACTGAACAAATAATAATATTATCGAGCCGAGTATTTGAAAATAAAAAAAAAACTTGTTTCCATTATTTGGAAATAACTTGTCATTGAACGAAATTTCGTGGAGCCATTTTATCAATGAGATCGACGTCAACAAGCTAAATATTCGCTAATGTAACGGCCAGCGTGAGTCCGTGACTGTAGACATCATCACACAACGTGCTGTAACCTCAAAGTCGTTCTGAATGTAACCTCAAAAAAATGAAAAACATATCTAACCGGTAAATATACACTATTTTAATAACTAATTCAGAATAATACTCGTTCATTGAACATGTTTAAAATAAAATCTTGAGGATATTTCATTGAATGATCTCACTTTGCTTTTTAAACAAATCATATAACATTCTTCCACACATTTTGGAGCAGAATTCCATGAAGATTCAATATTCTGTACAGCATTCACACTTTTTATCATTGTTGAAATTATCGTTGACATGTGTGATATTAAATATTTTTCTCGTGCATTGTGCATCGTGCAATATTGTCTACTCATTTTAAATTAATAATCAATCATTTTTATCGATATTTTTATATTGCTAATCTGTCAAAATTTTTATTACAGTGCCATGAGTTTTGAAGAAGAAGAAAACATGCTTGAATCAACAGAGATCAACAGCTTGAATCAACTTGGTTGGCGTACGGTTGAAAATCGTTGCTCCTCAAAAAAAACAAACAATGTTCCTGCTCCAGATTCAAAGCGTGAGAAGACAATAAAAAGACGAACAAGGTTATTGAATAAAGAGTTAAGGAAGTTTGCGAGATTGAAGAGCTACAGTCAGTATGTCAAGTTAAAAACACAAATATTAAGAAATGTATCCGACGATGAGGACACCGTCAATGAAACGCAGAGTTCCTGTAACAGCGGGGACGAGGATTCGGTAGATCATGGATTTCTGGCTAATGAGACCAATGAAATGGATTTCTCCAGATCTAGTGATAATGAGAATGCATCATCTTCCAATATTACTCATAAGATTAGTAATAACAGTAATGATGTTAGTAAAAGTAAGAAAACAGTAAAATCAGTAAGAAACTCAAGGGTCAAAGAACCGAAGGATGTCGCTAGAAATTTAATGCCTCTGTTGGATGCTGCGAGAAAATCAGATGGTCAGAGAAGTAAAGCTGGGAGAAGAAAAAATGTAAGTGATGATTGCAATGTTAAAAAACTATTAAAGATAAAATTACCAGAAAAACTAGCAAGGAATGTCAATACGAAAAGGAAAAAGAGTGTGAAGAGTAGCGAATTTTGTGAAGAAGAAAGTTCGAAACTTGATACGCCCGATCGCGAGGTGATCGATGAAAAAGGTAAAAATGTGGAACATAATGGAGAACCGTTGAGAGAAATCGCTGATAATTCGACGATCAAATCGAGTTTACCGAACGGCGATTCTGGAATTGATGAAGATTCTCAGGATAATTCTTCGAGCAATAGTCGTCAGAACGATTACATCGAACGTGGTGATACTGTGAAAAGAAAAGAAAAAAGTTATGTGCTACCAGAAGGGACAAAAGAGAAGAGACATCCTTTGAATCTTAAGGAAGAAGATAAAAGCAGCACTGACAATGAAAATTTATTGCCTGAAACAACAGAACTAAAAGAAAACTGTACAAATTCTGAAAATCGAGCAGACAACAAATCTAGCAGTGAAACTAAAGATCTTCCTCCAACACCGAAAACCAAGAAAAAATCTCGAAAAAGCAAGGAAAAAGAAACAACTGACAAATTGGATAATTGTTCATCAGAAATAGAAAAAGCAGTGGAAAAAAATGTAAATTCCGAAGTAGAAAAATCATCAAGCGGGAATAATGAAAATTTATTGGAAGCAGAGGAGAAAGTTTTAAATGAAATAGAAAACGAGAAACCCAACAACAATGAAGATTTTTCGTCTGAAGAAATGGGAATCGAAGAAACAAGTGTCAATTCCGAAAAAGAAGAAACCTTCAGGGTCGAGGAAAATAACGATTTATTCGATGCGACTAAAATGCATGAAAATGCTCTAAATTTTGAAACTGAAGAGGAACGTCTTAGTGACCAAGAAAGTGTTTCATCCGAGAAAATAAAAATGACACAAAAAACTAGAAATTTCAAGAAAGAAGAAGAAACCAACACTGTCAATGAAGACTCTTTGCCTGAACATAACGGTAGCTGTCAAATAAAAGAAAACTTGAGCAGCAGCGAAGAAGATCTTTCTTCGGAAACAAAAGAAGAAACAGCCAGTAGTGTGAAGAAAGATAAAATAATTACAGATGAGAGTGACCAATCAGATTTAACACAAGAATCAGAATACTCAGTAAAAAGACCATTGCCTGTTGTAATGTGCAATGAAATAGTCACTGGAAAGTACAAAATACTACAAAATAACGTTGAGCAGGAAGAATTATCATCAGAATCACCAATTGATGTAGATCAACGAGAAGAAGCAGAAGAAATACAAATAGAAGATGCAGTGTCGCCCGAGGCGAAACGAGTGGGCCAATTGAAAAGATTGAATCTTTTGTGCAGTGAATCTGAAAACGATTCAAGTTCCGATGAAGAAAACCAAATTCCATTGAAACCTTTAGCACCGTCTCAGTTAATCAGCAATTTATCAGAATCCGAAGACTCTGATTCTTCGTCTTTTGTCATT
The DNA here is from genome assembly GCA_030522605.1 of Cremastinae sp. B BG-2022a. Taxonomy (NCBI): domain Eukaryota; kingdom Metazoa; phylum Arthropoda; class Insecta; order Hymenoptera; family Ichneumonidae; species Cremastinae sp. B BG-2022a. Next base: position 115,178 of record JAPYYX010000289.1, on the reverse strand, counting down.
ACAGACAACGAAGAAACTTTAACACCTCCAACAAAGAGCGAAGATGAAAAAAATCAAAGAAAAGATCAGACTCCCAAAAAACTTGCAAATAATTCGATTTTGAGCCAGATAAAGAAACAAAACAAGCAAAGTATTTCTGAAGAAAAGAAAACAAGTGAAGAAATGTCAATCGATGATGAAAGTAACCTCGAATCAATTCTTACAGTTGAGACGAATAAGGAAGAAAACAGTCGAAAAGAAGTAAAGATGACTCCTGAAAAATCGATAAATCTTTCCATACTGAGTCAAATGAAGAAACAGAACGAGTCAAAAAGTTCTGAAGAAAAAGACGAACGTGTAGAAAGTGATGATGAACTTGATAAAACAAACGAAACTATAGATGGTGGTGAAAAAGAAATTGAAGAAGACTACAATGAAGATGAAAGTGATAAATATGATGAAATCGAAGAGGAAAGAGATATGGAAATATCGGACGATTCTAACCACGAAATCAGTGAAGAGACTTCAACCAAAAGTGGACGAAGAAAAAATCGATCCTCTGATGGCGCAATTAACTATGTATTAAAACAACTTTCAAAGAGAAAACGTACTGAGGATGAATTGTGTGAGGATCACGCCAAAGACTCAAGATCAGGTCCACCGCAGCCTACAAAAGAAGAAACGCTTCCCCGACCCATGGAGGTTTGTTTATAAATTTAAATTACATAGTTAAGTTGACAAAAACTAATTACTACAAAAATTAATTTTAACTATAAAAATTGCAATTTTTTTATAGCTGAACCAGTTCGTCGAAAGACAAGGTTTGATCAAATCAATCATATCACCGACCTGGACGATAAAAGACATGACTAAAAGTGATGAAGAGGGCGATGAAGAAATTTGGTTGATGGAAATTCCTCGCTTGGTAAATATAATAATATATAATCGAAATACGTTACACTATGAAACTATTAAGTCTTTAAAAAGTAATTTTAAATTTTACTTTCAAAAACAATTTTATTCTAATGTCATTTTTTCATAATTAGGTACTCACGAATCGGGAAATTTGTGGAAAAACAATGGTAATCGAAGAAAAAACTATGAGAATCGGTGACATGAATTACATGGTGAATTCAATGCATAATAAATCTCTATCATGCATAATGCAGAAAGGACGAAAAAAAATGCGATACAAGACTGGTATGAATGAAAGATTAACACTTACCAGAATGAAAAAACAATTATTTAAACTCATTATAAAAATACTATTTTATTTTACAGTTAACATAAATCCAGTGAGGTCTGTAATCGTCCAACAAGAATCTAAAGAGAGGAAAAGTGTTCCAAAAGCGGAAACGAAAAAGCTGTCGACTTCGGTTCCTTTCCCAAAAAATATTAAATCGAGAGATCCGTTCGCATCGAAGGACGAGGCAATTCCTTCAATATCAAATAGTTTAAAAATCGAAAAAACTCCTTTGACTCCAACACGTAACGAAGAAGTTTTTTCCTCATCTAAATACATCAAAACCAAGGCAATCACTCCAAATCTTTCGAAGAACGACAAAACTCCGGAAATTAAAAAAACGCCACAAAGTGGGAAAAAACGAAACAGCGATATCTGGAACATTGACAATTTTGTCATCAAGTCGAAAAAGCGAAAGTCCGAAGTTTTGTAAATCATTTTTAAATAAAATATCTCTAAAAGATTAATAAATGTACAATTTGATATCAACTCTGATCCGAATGAGTTTAGTCAATCGTCGGTGATGAACATCCAAATGCATTCGGCCGTCTCTCGTCTCCGAGAGTCCAGATATCTGTGCGCAGAAATTCCGCACTCTTTGCCACACATCCCGATGTACCAGACGGTTCCCTCGACCGTCAAATTCTGTCCTGTCATCACGTGTCTCAGGACGACCCTGAAAATATTTTCTTCTACATCAATTTTTTATCTTTCCTTTAAAAACATTTAAAAAACATATTTTACCAACAACGTACATTAAAATTAAAGTCTCGAATATAAAATATAAATCTAAAAAACGCGACCTGGTGTGCGGAGGAAACGGCGCGCCTTCCATCTCGAATCTCATACTCGAGTCGCAATACAGAACGTGCCAAATCGCAAAACGATCTTTCCTGTTGGTCAGGGAGACCGGATAATGTCCTAGTGGACCATGAACGTCGTCTACGAGGGGTATTCGCGCTCGGACGTACAAATTCTCGCTCGAAGTGTCTGCTAGCTTTTCATAAACTATTTTAATTATCGCTTTTTAATCTTACAGTTAAAATATAAAAATAAAATAAATATTTATATATTAATATTATTATTAAAAAAAATATTAATATTAATAATAATAATACATGACACCTGTAAAACAAAATCTTGTTCAAAGAGCAAATTGTGACCATCTCGACCACAATCGTCAGCCGATTTGATGATGAAAGTGTTACGGACGCAGGGAAGAAGAATCGGTGATCCTACAAGTTGACACTGATTGGCCAATCCCGAGATGTCCTTCATGTGTTTTACGTGGACTGTTCCCGAGAGGACGAGCCCATAACCGGTTGGCTTATCCTCATCCTCCTCGTCGGGACGATCCGTGATCGGCCCGTTCAGCATGTCCGGAGCTTTGAGTTGAATGACATTTCCGAATTTCACGTAGTCGTCAATGCTCTTCGACAATCGAGTCTCTCGGAACAAATTTTTCAACACACGCCTCGTTTGCTGGACGAGCAATTCGCCGTTTTCTCTTTTTTTTATAAACGCTGCCAATCTTTCCTGTCCGAAAATGTAAACAACGGTTAATCGTAATTTCGGTTCATATATTTTTTATTTTCCTTTCAAAATTTACATTATTATCATTGATTCACATTCTACCGATGCTCAAATAAAGAATAAAATAAAAATGAACAGAAAACCGAGTTTCCTGGAATTAGCTCGAATAAGGTAAACATTTCGGTATGCCGCCTGCACACATATATCTCGCATGGCGGCGCGGGGCATTGAAACATTTCGAGGACAAAACGAAAAATTTTAATAAAATAATCATTTTGAGATAGCACGCTTGAATCTTACGGCCTCCTGAATAACGTCTTGAACCCAATGGTGCATTTTTACGCTTGGATTATACATTTTGGTTGGCTGATTATCAAAATTCTTGACGAAAAAACAATCAGGAAAAAATCGTACGGTGTTTTTTATCGGTACCAGGACGTGACACGTCAGTCATCCATGACAGCTGACTTTTTTTGTTTATAATAAAACAATAATACGAGAAAGAAGAAGGAAAAGCGAAATTATATTTCATACATTTTTGAATACTTAAGAAAATTATAAAAGTTAAAAGAAAATTGATAATAAATAATTGAAAACGATGCATATTGATAAACAAATTGAAAAAAATAAATAAAAATAGAGAGTGGGAGACTGTGAGAGTCAGACGAATGTTTTCATGTACGCGTTCGAGTTTTTTGAATGTGAGTGTACGTGACGACACGACACGAGACAAGAAAATTTGTAGTCTGCAGATCGCTCCTATCGATTTGTCACGGAGATACGTCCGGGATCCTCCGACGACGCAGTATTTTCGCAAATTGTCAAAAAATTCGGACAGTTATTAGTGACGGGGTTCGGATTGACTAGTGCTCAAGAGGAATAAGTAGTTGGAAAAATGCCGAAGGCGCCGTTGTTGTTAGCCGAGGAGGATGTCGAGACAGGCGGAAAGGAGGAAATTTCCAGCAATGGAGGAATACAAAATGATTTTGCATATAACAATAATGTCCAGAATGCACACATCAAAATTCGAATGGGTACAAAGAAGCTGGAATATGCGAAATCAAATTTTTATACTCGAAAATTAATTTTTTTTCATGAAAATTCGAATTTTTGACATATGTCAACAATATTGACGTTTATTTACTATAACGTCACATCGGGAAAACGAAATTTCTCTCAACGAAATACTCAATTCTCTCTTAGTGAAAACTCATACGTATGAACTTTACTTAACATTAAATTTTTTACTGTAAAAATAACCTAAAATCAGCAAAAATAAATTTTTACATTTTTTAATACCAACAATTTCATTATTATTTGTTTATTTATTCATCACATTCTATAACTGAGGAAAAATTGTTAAAATTTTTTCTTAAATGTGGTATCATGTTAATAATATAATTTTGCTTATAGTCTTCATATATGTACTTATTTGTCATTTTAGGATTCCTCCGTAAGGTTTATGGTTTGCTAAGTATTCAACTGCTCATGACGGTCATTGTCTCAGCAGTTTTTTACAACTGTGAGCCTGTTAAGCTCTTCGTTCAACAAAAGTAAATAATAATTATCGATTTTTTAGCAATGTCCATTTTCTCATTATTAATAATATTAATTGGGCAATTATATGAAATTTATAGCAGTTGGACGGTCTTGATGTCATTCATGCTGACCATGGTAACGCTGATTGCTCTGCACTTCAAAAGGAGAGATCATCCTATCAACTTGGTCCTGCTAGGAGCATTCGTAAGTTGATGCACTTAATATTTTGATACAATAAAATTATTCATTTACATCAGACTTTCAAACGATTTTAAATTATTTTTTATTATCATCAGCCTATTTGTGCATATTTAATTTATTCAAAGTATTTAACATTTATCGAATATCTGAACGAATTAAAATCATTATGAAAATTGTTTAAAAATACATATTAAAAAATTCGTCAACAACTAACATTTTTTTATTTCATCTAATTATTATGATTCATTTTAGACACTTGTGCAATCTTACACGATCGGCATAATAGTGTCGATGTACGATAGTACAGTAGTGCTCGAAGCTCTTTTCATAACACTGGTCGTAGTTTTCGGGATAACAGCATTCACATTCCAAACGAAACGAGACTTCTCCTTCCTCGGATTTGGGTGAGTCAAACTACCGATGACGAAAAAAAAGCAAGTTCTTACCACAAGGTTTAAAAACAAATAAAAATGCCATAAAAAATATTTGTTCTCTTTGCAGATTATTCGCGGGGCTGTGCGCATTGCTGATCGGAGGAATGCTTCAAATTTTCATGCAGAGCTCAGTTCTGGAAGTGTTTCTCGGTATCGGCGGTGCAATTTTATTTGCGATATTCTTAATTTACGATACGCAATTGATGATGAACACCCTGTCAGCGGAGGAGTACATCCTTGCGACGATAAACATTTATCTCGACATAGTGAATCTATTTTTATACATTTTACGAGCGCTCGCCGCATCCAGACAATAAGATCCTCTGCACCTTGTCGTCTCTTCCTTCATTTTTTTTGGATACTGACAAAAATGGTATTTGTTGTACAGAATATTAATAAAGTAACGAGGAGTAACAATAAGTCAGATGTATTGATTTTTTTCATTTTTTTTTGTTATTTTATTTGTATAAGAATCAAGGACAGAATACATTTACGATGTTTCCATCGCAGCTGTCGTTTCCTCGGTGTATTTGCCCTTGTCCTTGCCCAACGCGGCGAGACGTCCCTTGCTACGTCTGTCTATGATCTTCTTGCGATCCTTGTCCATCTTAAGTTTAACGATGACCGTCTGGAAAATAAAAAATATTAAATGAGAGAATTTGCAAATTATTGGAAAAATCGGAATGAAATTTGTTAATATTTAAATAGTCAGTGCCAAACTCTCTGCAGTAACCGGACGGAACTTGAAAAGACGTCACGATGCCAGGAGAACCCTGACAAAGATCGGAAATCCCAAGCTCGTTACTCCGATTCTTCGTGAATGGTTTAGTTCATCATGTGCATTTTTTTAAAACATTCTTTCATAATTTTTTTACAATATATTCTTCTATTATCTTACTATGATTGTGTCTTTTATAAAGAATCACTTGAACATTTTCTACAATCTTCACTGTTGAAACAATAAATTGATGAAATTTACCTTAGAAGGATCAATGCCGACATATACGGTTGCTGTGTTGGCTTTTTCTCTCTGGATCCTCTCGATGTAGATTACAAACTTTTTTCTGTAGACCTGTACAACTTTGCCGACTTGTTGACCTTTGTAATGTCCTCGCACAACCTGTCAACAATTTATTTTCGGTGTTAAATATCCGAGTTGCATGAATCCATGAATTGAATTATGTAAACTCAAACAACTTTAATTTTTTTTAATTAGAGTATGCTCTTAAATTGGCTGTCATCATCCTGAACAGCTTCATCATCAATGTACTGAAGACCATTTTAAAATTGAAAATGCATTAGTTACAATTTGCATCGTATTAAATTGCTTTCTGCGCTGACAGCAAATTTATAAACATATCTATAAAAAAATTGTACAATCAAACTTTTACGTATTTAAAAGATTCAATATTATTGAGAGCTACATGCTTAGTACACATAATTTAAATGGGTACGATCAATTTTATATGCTTCACATACTCCATTTTTAAAGTTTGTGAAAGAATTTGAGGTTATTCCAAGATTAAGACAGAATAATCGTTAAAAGGATAATAAGTGACAAGCCTGTTATTCTTTACCTGGACTTCGTCGTCCTTGCGAATCGGCATGGAACGCACGTTGTATTTTTGTCTAAGCTCTTTCGAGAGCGGAGCGGACATAAGACGACGTCTTATGTGGGAAGGCGCGGTAAAATGCCTTTTGCGGTTTTTCCTCCGCGAGAAGGATACCATTTTGTTGAACTTCATTTTGCCGTCTGTTCTCCTGTGAACAAAAAGAAAAGTGTTCAATTTCGTATTTACGAAAAGTTCAGGTTATGTCGCGATTCGCGTCAATCAACATCCGCTGTGTATGTCGAAAATTTGTTTTTTTTATAAACAAATTTCACTCCAAGGAACAGAAATATTTTTGGATCCATAATAAATGGATCGTCAGGATTGATTTTTATTTAACAAATTATTGCGAATAACGATCTCTTCCAGAGGATTCACACGATTATCTCAAGAAAAACTCACCGATGATGGGAGATATAACAGCAAGGGAAACCGGAAGAATCACTGAAAGTTTCGCCGCGATAATGGTGAACGTGAACGCCAACGAAGGAAAAGCGGCGATTCTACGAAACTGTAACAAGTCGGTAAAAAAGAGAAGAATGTTTAATTATCCTTTTTTCAACAAATATAAATTTATTTATTTGTACATACACTCGCAAATGCATTTTACATACTTATAATTTAATATTTACGTAATGTAAACAATATTTTCTCAATTTCTTGTACCTGCAGTCGATAAAGTAGAAATTCGTCTAATTTTCGAGAAACCGCATTCAGCGCCACACCTTGTAGCTGATCGTCACTTGACGCGTAAAAAAACAATAATTGAAGTGACGCGGAACAGCTGACTTCTACTACGTCTTTTCTATTGCATCAATTGTTTTACCGCCGCCATATTGTTGTAATCTTCGAACGCGTCTCACTTTTGTCAATACATAATTTTTCACCCTTATTTTTTCATCGATCGCGTCAAGTGTTGCAACAGAGTGTCTCGAATACGTACGATAGAGAGAGTGAAGTAGAAACAATCGAAGGTCAAGCGTGTGTTCGTATTCTATTTTGAATAGCAAGTATGGGCTCTTCTAGCGCGGCGATAAGAAAATCAACGATGTGCAGAAAGAGCAAGGTAAACATACGTATATATGAGCATCCGGAAAAACAAATTAATCACGACTTTTCCTTGCTCTCCGCCGACGCTGATACGCTGTTGCAGATTACATTTTACCTGTCTTTTTTCTTCGACTATCTTTTCAGATAAGTAGAATGGTGAAAGGGACCAACTCCTAGAGGGAACATCGGCATCGATTTCGAAACCCTTTCCGGAGATATAAATATAATATACTAAATATTTAAATATTTCAATTGTTTTTACCTTACTGAACATATACAGAGGACACAAAAAATACAATCGAATCATCGCAAAACGATAATAAAAGAATTAAAATTCGAATTAATCGAAAAAAAGACAATCGACCTTGAAAAATCAACGATATATCGATTCAATCATTGGAAAGTTTTTTTAAAAAATGGGCTCTGCAAAAGGACAGGATCAGTGCCTCGGCACTGGAATTTCACTTCCCCAATGGATGAAGGGTCGTGGAGACGCTGGGTAAATTTTTGCACAGATTACGTAAACAATAAATATCCTCCAGACTTGTTTTGCAATTAATTCAAATTTCCGCGCGTTTCGGAGTCAATTGAGCATTTACGTTGCAGTCGCATCATCACTGTTATTAATAGCGTACAGACGCTCTCAAAAGTAACAATTTTGTGTTTGTGCTGTAATGATAGGAGGAAAAAAAGAGAGAGACTGGTGTCGCGAGTTGCGTGTGGACGATTTTCGTCGTTTTTCTTTAAAATTTTTCTTTTTTTCTTCCTTTTAAAGTAGAATAACAAAGAGAGTGAATATTTGAGGAAAACCAGAATCAACTTGAGGATTTTTTTGTTTGATAGCAGCAGGTACGACTTTGACCACAGCTCGTTCAGTCCGCCTTCTCATGACGACAGTTTTTTCTGCATAAGATATTCCTCTCAGCCATCAACCAACAAAGCATTGGAGAGCGAAACATCTACCAGCAACCAGAGCGGCTACAGACCAATAAGCCAGATACTGACGGACAACAAAAATTCCAACTCCAGCGTCACCCAGCCCAGCGTGACATCTTCAACCGGTCCCTCCAATATACCGAACATCAAAGATATAAAGAACATCGATTTCAGCAAACATCCATTGCCATGCCAGCCGTTTGTACCTGCAGCAGGTAAATTTGATTTCTAACTAAATGTTCTCTCAATACTGATTAAAATTTTCAGTTTGACATATACTTACTTGACATAATTTATATATTTATATATTGATTAATTTATGTATTGTTTGAATTTTTATTTTGTTCCTGAATTTAGTTTGAAATAAAAACGCATTAATAATTGACATTGCTCAATGTAAATTATTAATGTGATAATTTGGTAAATTCTAATTGTGGTAAATTTTATTTCTAACTATTGAATATGTTCTCTCAATACTGATTAAAATTTTCGGTTTGAAATATACTTACCACACTTGACATGATTTATATTTTTATATATTGATTAATTTATGTGTCGTTTGAATTTTTATTATGTCCCTGAATTTAGTTTTAAATAAAAACGCATTAATTATTTATATTGCTCAGGAGGAAAGGAGAAATCGCTGATCTCGAGTCCGCCCATTAACAAACCAAAAGCCGCCAAGTCTCAGGGCACTGACGACGGTTTTCACAGCGAGCCTGCTTTGTGCGGTAAATCAATCGTACATGTTGCAACGCGGATGATGTCGAGGACATTGAATAAAAACGAAGCAATCAGCGAGATCGGCAGCGAGGATCTTAGCAGCGGAATGGAACAGTCGGCGAGTCAGTATCAATTCAAGCGAAAAGGAAGCAAATCTTTGCCTGTAACGCCGATCGCGTCGCCGACGTCGACACCGGATACGTCGCCAAAATCGCGTCGTCGAGTTATTCCGAATCGATATTTCGCGGGCTCGTTCGCCGACAACAAGTACCAGACTGGTTGGCTGCTCTCGAGCATCCTCGGTCAAGCGCGCGAGGGAGTGATCCCAACTGCGAGAAATCAGATTCAAGAAGTGGACGAGGACGACGCGTCGCCATCCCTGGAACGCGTACCGTCGAGAGCCCTGAGTCGAAAAAAATCAATCTCCTCGCAAAATCTTTCGTACATCGGTAGGAGCAGCGAGCAACAGCGCGACGACGAGCCTAAAAAATCGCCAATTTACACGAATGTCCTCAAAGCAAAACCGGCGGAGCTGCGTGAAATGAATTTTTGGTCCCCGACATCGATGTGATCGTTGTCCCGTCACTTCGAATATTTCGAAAATTATCCTTCTTTATTTACTAAATATTATAAACTAAATCGCACAGCTGGTGCGAATGTACAAGTACCGATTGTAACTCCAAACTGACATAAAATTAACAAACTACACGTAATTCTTTAATACTTCGCAATCGGTCGAGTCCGATCTGAATCCATCAATTCGTCGTGAGACGTTCCGAAGCTTTCAAAATTATCACTTTTAGCAAATAACTAACCAAAGAGGCAAATATCGTCACGATTGTAACAAAGTAAACTCCGCAGCTGGTGCAAACTAACGAACCATCGATTGTAACTACAAACTGAGATAAAGTGAATATCCTGCAAAGCGGGCTTAATTATTTGTCCGCGATTTGTCGACTCGAACCTGAATCCTGTAGGCACTGATGCAGTATATCGAGTTTCGAATTTGCAACACGAGAATAATTTGCATCATCCGGAATAATAATTAAAGAAAGGAAAGGTCCATCGCGAGCCGGGCTGGAGGGACAGATGAAAAAATAAGAAATAGAAGGAGAGAAGGGGCGCTTAGGAGTAACTCGAAACTTTTGCCATCTATGTCTTATCATTTTTTTTATACTCGTAAGCTTACGAATAATAGAATCTAAGGGCGGCTGATGCAATTTGCGTTTGTTGTGTCCCCTTTCATTTTGTTTGAATCGCTTGTATAAATAAGACTCCGATTGAGAGATGAATTCATTCGATTCTCAAATCGTCCAAGACTAACGTCCTACAAAAAAAAATACTCAAGATGCTGAAGGTAAGAATTACAAATAATTATTGCAATATTATTCTTTACAATTAGAAAAATAAAAGATAAAATTTATTTTTTACATTTCATCCAATGTAGATAATTTTTATTCATTTATGGAAATTTTTAATTTTATGTATATAAAATTAATTTTTAATTATAGTACGTAATCCTTTGTGGCTGCTTGATGGCTGTGGCTCACGCCGGGTTGATCGCTCAACCCGCCATTGCCATTCGACCCGCCTACGCCACAGCTACGGCCACTTCTAATATCGTTCGTGGAGTCGGTACGTATTTGAATTTTAATTTATTGAATAATAGAATTTTCATTATTTATTACCTAACGGGATATCTATATAGTTAATTCCAAAATTAAAAAAAATATATATATATTTAATTTTTGCAAATTATGTCACGAAGATAACAGAAAATAAATGTTAGATGAAAAACGTAATATTTTTTTATAGCTCCGTTGGGATTAGTTGGAGCTCCTGCTTTGTGGGCACCTCAGCCAGCACTGACGAACCTCGCCATCGCACCCGCCGGTCTCGCCAAAGGATGGTCAGCTGGTCTTGGTGCTGGAGGTTGGTGAAAAGATGATAAAATCTCCAAGATACTGCTATAAAATCTGATACTGTGTCACAGAATGTTTCATTGGCGTCCACAATTCGACCCAGAATTATCAAAAAATAAAATTTTACTATTATTCTAATCGGCTTGTAACTGCGTACTTTTCATTAATTGAAAATAAAATCCTGAGATTTGTATGAAATATTATAAAATTGGAAAAGAAACTTGGATTACTACAAATAATTATCAAAGTGTAACAAAGTATAAATTATTTTAATCAATTTAATACCGTGATATAAATTCGATAAGAAAATCATTTTTTCGTTCAACGCTTGAGATAGAAAAATGGCAAATTTATTCATCTTTCGCAATATGAGAATCAAGATCACCCATTCAAAAATATTTTCACATTATATACAAAAGAGCACTCATCACATGGAATATGCGCAAGATTTCGGGTTAATCGTATTTTATCCACTTGTAAGATCCGTAGTAGATGAAATTGTTTTTCCTCGACATATCGTCTGCTTTTTGCGGCCCGCGCGAATTGTATCTGAAAGGAGGAAAAACCAAATTTAAACATATTCTTCATTTTCCGATTTGTTTCGTATGTAAAAAAAAATTTTTATAATTTTTCGTACTCGTAAGGAATTGGTTTGATATTTTCTCTCTCGATGCGGTGCAACAGAGGCGTGAAAATTCTCCACGCCTCGGATAATTCATCGCTACGAACGAAATGCATTTGAGATCCACAAAATACGTCAAGAATCAATCTTTCGTAGGCGTCTGGTAGTTTAAGGTCCTGTGGAGAAAATGTATTTCTGCTTAAAATTCATGATTATTCTGATTATCTCAAATCGAAGCAATTAATGCAAATTACGAAAAAAAAATGAATTATTGATCATTCGAGAGTTGAAGTTTTTCGTACCTTGTATCGATCGCTGTACGTAAGATCGAGCTCGGTCTCCTCCATGTCGAACGTGATACCAGGTGTCTTGGTCATCATTTTCAAATAAATAGCCTCGCTTGGTTGTACACGAATAACCAATTCGTTCCTCTTGGTTTTACCGTCGAATATATCGCCCGGTACATCGCGATATTGAATTCTCACTTCCGCTTTTCGTTCATTCAGAGCTGTTCGCGAATAAAATGAATAGTTATGAAGTTCAACGATTCAATGTTTATTCTCTCAGTGATGAAGAATAAATTTCGGAATTAGGTGAATCGTACCTTTTCCACATTTTAGAATGAATGGTACACCGTCCCAACGCTCGTTCTGTATTTTAATGATCGCTTGAGCGAACGTCGGTGTATTTGAATTCGGAGGAACGGTCGGATCGTCCAAATATCCCAGCTGCCCGGCAGGATCATCTGACTTTGGATTTCCAACGTACTGGCCAAGAACGACGTCGTCGAGCTCCACAGGACGAATGCACTTGAGCGCTTTAACTTTTTCGTTTCTGTATTAAAAAAAAATTTCATTAAAATAATTATACGTCGACGAATAATTATTTTGAATGTATAAAAAAAAACCTTATATCGTCTGGGTGGCAGGTAGCCGGTTTTTCCATAGCAACGAGTGACAATATCTGCAAAAGATGATTTTGCATAACGTCTCTGATGATTCCGAATTCATCGAAATATCCACCTCGACCACCGGTACCGAAATCCTCCTTGAAAGTGATGAGGACCGAGGCGATGTTGTCGCGATTCCAGGTTGGCCCAAATATCCTATTACCGAATTTTAACGTCATCATATTCTGCACCATCTCCTTCCCGAGATAATGATCGATTCGATAAATCTGCTCCTCCTTGAAGAGCGACGCGAGATGTTGACTCAGGTGCTCCGAACTGCTCGCGTCTCTTCCAAATGGTTTTTCTATTATTATTCTAGTCCATCCTCTGTAAAAACAAATATTTCTGATATAAGTATTTTTAATATATTAAACACAGAATATTAATCCTCAATCCGTACACGTATTCACGATTAGGACGTGATAATTGAATCAAAAATTCACTAGGGTACGATTTAAGGATTAATTACCAATAAATAATAAAAATATTAACTTTTGGCCCATGCAAGTTGAGCGTATGTGTACTGTGGCAGGTTCGAAGACGGTCGGCGGCAGTGCCAGATAAAATAGTCGATTAGCAGCGCTTCCATTCTCGTGTTTCTCAAGCTCATTGTTGAGTCTAGCAAAATCTTCGTTCTTATCGTAACTTCCGTTCAAATAGTAATTCAGACTCCAAAATTCCTCGTACTTGGACTCCTGACCCGGTTCGACTTTCATATAACGATCGCAATTCTTTCGGAGCTCGTTGATGGTCATTTTGCTCCTGGCGTAGCCGAAGAACGCCGTCGTTCGAGGCAGAAGGTTGTCCCTGAACAGCCACCACAACGTGGGATAAATTTTTTTCTTGGCTAGATCGCCCTGTAAATAATTGATTAATATTATTAAATTTTATTTAAAAAAATTAAATTTATCGATACGTTTTCAGTTCTGCATATAAACTTGGATTAAAAATATTTTTTATTAATTTTGAAAATAAAATATAAACAAAAATAAATAAATAAAACATAAAAACAAAATAATATGGATATAAATATTCAATGATCAATCGATATTGAGACGTATTGAGATCAACGCCTCGAGCTTTTTTGTTGTTATTATTATTTTAATTTTCTTCTCGCCCGCACTCACCGATGCTCCCAGGGTTACAAAGACATGAGGTATGCATTCGTCGAATTGATGACCTTCCATGTGATGCATCTGCCCCGATTTCAGAGACTCCCTGTAAAGATACAGGCTCTCCTCTGTCGTCGTTCCTGAAAAATTTCCCAAATTAAAAAACAAATGTTTCATGAATGAAATTCTTAATTTTTCTATTTTTTATTTTATTTATTTTGAATCGTGAATAAAAACTGAATATATACTTGAATAGTTTTCAAAAAATATATGTAAACGTGAAATATTAACAAAATATTTAAAAAAAATCATAAATTCTTAATTTTGCTATTTTTTATTTTCTTTATTTTGAATCGTGAATAAAAACTGAATATACAAATACTTGAATAGTTTTCAAAATTTCTATTTAAACGTAAAATATTATCAAAATATAAAAATTATTTTTAAAAAAATTTGATAAAAAAAGTTTAATATCAAATAATAATTGAATAATTATTTTAAAATGCAGCCTAAAAAAAAAGTTAAAAAAATTATACATAATCGAAAAATATGTCCTTCGATCGTTGACATCACTATTTTTGCCGATTCATCATCGATAGTCGTTTACAGGAATATGAAGGAAGTTACGAAACGCTTAAAAAAAATCTCGCGTAATTCCGCGAGCCTGACACTATACATTTGCTCTTCTATCCGTGATTTTAAAATGACGCACGAGATCGGATGATACAAAAAGTAAACAAAAAAAAAAAAGAAACGTAACTCGATCGACTTACCCTCCATTGTTATCCTCGAGGATTAAAACGATATGAACAAGAATAAAAAAAAGTTAATCGCGAGAAGTCGATCCGGCTTCCGAAAGCTTAAAATGAGCAGCGACGTCGCTGCGAAGAGAATCGTTATCGGACTGAGCGCGGCATGAATCGGCCGCAGATCGGCGATACGAGAAAGGACATTAACGCTCGTATTCTCTTTTTATTCTCGGACGATGTCGAGAATACGAAAAAAAAAAAAAAACGTAAACGAAGCGCTGAGGTGACGGATTTATTGTTGCGCTTAAAAAATGAGTATCGTCAGGTAAATTTTATTCCAATGCTTCAGGTGTTGCTAAAAAAAAAGCAAAAGTAGGGTTACGCAAATGTCCAAATACGAAAATAATAAACACAAAAATTCCGAATCATGAATAAATTTCTTTTACCTCGCAATAATCTACAATCGAACGTCAAAATAAATACACGAAATTATAAAAAATGAATAATTATTAGAGGTAATAAAGGTAACGACGATGATAAATAAAATTTTCCGCATATATTTCGATTGAAAAAAACGGAGTGACGATTAGAAATAAAAAATCGAGGAAAAAGAATGAAAATAAAAATGGAATTCGAATCAGGTAAATATTTCAAATGGGTTCATTTCCCAATCTTCCGTGTGGAGATAGCGCGTTTCCCCAGAAAAACAAAAAAAAGAGGCAATGAATATGGAACGTTTCTTGCTTTGACCCCATCGGAGCACGCGGAAATTGAGCGCGAAGAGGATTCGCCGTGTACATGTGCGTGTGAGCGCTCGCTCATGTGTGCCGCGTGTAGATCGCATGGCGTGATACACGCTGACATAACGGAAAAAAAAACGAAACGTGATTAGCCACGACCTTCGCTTACAGTTCAATAGAGAATGGGCTTTCGCGCGTTCCTCAAGCATTTTTTCTCCTCTTCTTTTTCCTCGTTTCGATTCTCTCCATTTTTTTCATTTCAATGTCGCACGATACGCGCTCCGTAATCTTCCGAGATACGCCGACGTGAATCCTCTACGGTTACGATTTTATTGTTATTATTATCATTATTCTTATTGTTGTCATAGTTTTGTGACTATCGTAGAAAAGATTCTTATCGTTTCCCTCCTTACGACTTTCTTCCGATATGGATTTTGATTTAAAAAATATATGTAACTTACTTTTGCGAGTGGTAGCCATTTTTGATATTCAATTTTTCATTCAATTATCTTTTCACTTATTCTCCTCGAAGGACCTTCCTATCGCACGCACTGCCAGTTTTTGGAGAACCTGCTCGTCTTAATTCCCCTTCTCCGCGTCACTTTGATCCCGTTGTCTTCGGCCCGCGACACGCGAACTTGGTGGCAGCACAGTGTGCTCTATCGAATTCGCACGATTTTCAGCTGGGACGGCCGAGAGTCGACGCTGAGTTATTTTCTGGAGCGATCAAAACAAAAACACTTCTACATTCGGAATTTTCTTTGCTGTCAATTTATTTCGATTATTCGTACATATAGTACAATACTTTTTGTATTCTTCTATTTTTATTACGAGTAACTTTTCTACTTTTTTTAAATAATTGCGTTTCGCGACTTCTTACGATCCTTATTTCATTTTTTCCTTCGAGTCGCTTCGTTGAATTAAATTATATTCATCTTTTTTTCAAACCGTTTTATGATTGTCCGAGAGAACGAAACAAGCGCTGCGAAAACATTGCAGTGATTCATCGATTTTAATTGCAGCAAACGAATTGAGGTTACCCGGCCTAATCGCAAAATAATTCCAGTCCGCATGAAACAATAAAAGTATCTGAAGGAACAAAACAAGAAAACTATTTTCCGTATCCCTAAACATTATAAAACTATGAAAAGACATAAAATCAAAATGATGTGCAGAAATGAATTAATTATTCAAATACTAATCGAGTTGTCATGTTACTTCCATTGCATATCATCAAGCAAAGAATTTCCTTCGGCTTCAGAAATAAATCCAAGGCTCCATTGACTTGATCTTCATTTGTGTATCGCGTTGCATCGTCGAACAAAAAAAATTGTTTGTACCAATTACACCTGGCAGGTACAAATTTTTAATCGACTGACGGTAATAAAGTGACCTTCGTTACCGACGCCACAGAACAATCAAGCTCCGTTCAGTGCTGCCCTCTAGATTTATGTTTTGAAAAATCTAGCGCGCAAATAAAATCGCGACTCTGAAAACGAGAAGAGTAAAAAACAGTAAAACCGTAGTCTTCGCAGTTTGCTTTTGCTTATGAAATATTCCCAAGGTATTTGTAGAATTTGTGAACTCCGACCTCCCGAAAATAATGCGACCATTTCATTTCGCACACCCGTGTGTTCGTGCCCGCGATTCTTGAAATTGAAAAAGTCTTAAAAAAGTCTTTTCATCTCGGGCTCCTTTGACGACGCGAAGAGAGAAAAAACGACACGTCTACCTCACATGTATATTAATAATAATAGGTACACAGAGTGAAAAGCAGAGACGAAGTTTAGTTGATAGATACGGTTTAGACGTGTATGCGGAATTCTAAAAGGGGCTACTCGTCTATTTCGAGGAACTCGAGTTTCCGCTCCGCTCGCACCCGCGTCTATCGATCGCGCTCTCGCTCCGAGTAGCGGAGAAGACGAGAAACAAAGAACGCACACGGAAAAGCTCCGCAGGGTGGAGAGACTCTCCAAATCGCAAAAGTTATATGTAGATTAGCTTACAGAAGACGAAATAACGAATGAAAATTGCATGAAACGAAAAAGAGAGGAATACATGTAAAGTGTAAAGAGATAAATAAACAAAAATAGAGACAAAAATGTATAACATATAAATACAATATATATGCATATGGGAAGGAAGATAAAAAGGAGGAAAAATATACGGAGAGCGAGACATTAAGCCAGTAGATGAAAAGCGGGTTTTAAAGTCATTGAATTATATATAGGAAAGGGTCAAGGTTAAAAACGGAAAAAAAGGTGAGCGCATTGAAAAAAGTAACCTCTCTACGAATACGAGGCTCAACAGGCCCAGTGTCACGGAGGTCGGTGAACTGTTGATTTTTTAACGTATTTAACAATGAGAAAAAAGAAGATACGTATAACCTTCCGGTGTCAAAGTGGCTAACGACGCTTCGAACGCTTTCTTAGGCCTAAAAATATAATGTTTTAGCGATAAACGGGTAAGTTGAGGTTATGTTTAGTGTTTTTATTTTTACAGCGGCGAAGATTGCGGAATGGACAACACGTGTCAAATGCACAAGATTTTACAAATTTTGTTATTGTGCTATTTCATAATTGCTAATGATTTATCCTTCATTATTTTATTTTAATATGAGATACAATTATTTTTGATAATTAATTATTTTAAACGATAAATCGTTAGAGTAAATAATTTGAAGAAAATTTTTTTGCGCACGTGTCAAAAAATCTCGTTTTTCGTGGGAGAGTTAGTCGAAGCATTGACACGGTGATCGATATTTTAGGAGATTAAATGCGATAAAAATTTGTTTGCCAGTCACCTGACCGACAAATCGGGCTCTCGCTCGTTTTATTTCAGACGAAATTTTAGTATGAGCGTTTGAACGCGTTATCTCGAACGAGGGAGCATCGTTTCGAATTAACGAGATTAATTCGTACATTATTTTCGTGTACGCTCACTGATATTCTGACCATTATTTACTCGTACACATATCACGCCTTCGTCTTACAAAATCGCGTGGTTCTATATCTAACTGTGCGTTACATGGCTACATAAAATATAACCCGAAAACATTTTTTTATGCAACAACAAAAAAATGAGAGAAATGAGATAAAACACAAATTTTATGACTCGTAAAAAATCATTTGAGAGATTAAATTGTCTCTGTAAAGAATTTAACCAAATAAATAAATAAATAAGAGTGTAAATAAATAATAAATTAAATAAAAAATAAATAATTTCGAATTTTTAAGAAAGATTTTCTATCGCGAGTTTATTTTTATTTTATTCGTTGAACTATTTTCATTATTTTGATAACACTCTACGTCTGGGTCGATAGCGAAGATTGAGATCGAAATTTTCGGATTGAAATTCTGACAAGGTCTCTGTATTTGTCTCTGTTGACAAAAATTCAGGCATTTGGTCAACTTGTTTTTTTGTAATTTTCGTCAATTACGAAATAACGTAACAAGTTGTAACTTTTAATTTTTTTTTTTTACAATTATACTTTATTACGATTTATTATTTTTTATTCTTTCTACTCTTTCATGATTTCTATAGCATATTGAGAAAAATGTTACGTGAGAAAAAATACAATATTGATAAAATAAAATGATAAATTTACTAGGGTAGTGCTTAGGATTAAAAAACTCGTAGATATATTAATAAAATAAATATTTCCATCAATCATTCGAGCGATCAATCACGGAATATTTGCAGATTTGTGAAAAAAGACGGATGTTGTGCGAGCTTTGTTTCCTTTGTTCCGCAACTCGTCAAGTCGAGCTCTTGCTCATTTTTCGCTTTCTACTCGGCACTCAATCACGTATAAAGCCAGTCGATTTATCCAAGATGCGTCCTAAGCAAACTCAAGCCCCGATCAGAAGAAATATTTCACTAATTTTAATACATAATTCTCGTCTTTTTACATTCTTCAAAATATCCTATAATTAAATTTGACCAGACATGCGTCAAATAAAAAATCGCAGCGTCATGGAAACGCAATCCGCGTGAGTTTCTTATTTCGAATCTCTCAGAAAAATTGCCGGAAACAGAAGTTAAACTGATAAGGAAAAATCGTGGCAGTGATTCGACAGAATTTTCGAATAAACATTACGGATAAACAAACAAAATTAAGTCTATTAATCAAAACAGATATAAATAAACGAAAACTCCAAGACTGTCCACAAGGGGAAATATTTTGTTTAATTATATTTTCCTGTTATCTTTAGATTTAAACTAATAATCATTAGTCGATGCAATCGATTATCATAATTTTAATAATTATAAAAATAAGAAACGATTATCACAGCGATAATAATATAATAGCAACATAACGAATTATAATTTAATTACTATTATAATTATAGTTATTTATTATTATTATTATGTTTACATTAATATAATATTATAATTATTGTAAATTGTAATTATAATAATGTATGTATCATCTCGGTCAAAATGAAGATTTTATCAAATTCTTGTGTTATGCTTAGAATAGCAATATGGTAAAAATAATAATTATCTGAAGTTAATATCGAAAATTATCGAGTTTGGTTATCTTTTAATTCTAAAGTTATGCGAGATGGAGATGAAAAAAATGTGTATCTCGAGTTAATAATTGTACCATCGTAATGGAATCCCGAAGGATTATCGCAAGCACGGGCCAAGCGAAATCAAAACGATATTCGCACTCGTCGTTCATCGACCCCTCGAACATCCGATCTTTTGCTCAGCGTATCCACGTTTTCAACCCTCAAGAAAATAAGTTTCGCAGGGAGAAATGTCACGAGGGTTATCATCCTTCTATTTTTTATTTCTCCCTTTTTATACGTTATGTGTAAATTTTCATTCTTATAATTTTAATAATATATTTTTTAATCATCATCATTTGTTATTATCACGCTTTATCACGATTTGTAAGTTCAAGAATTTTTTTTCACGAATGGACGATTTTTTGACGAATTTTTCCTCGTTCGATATTCATTTATATTTTTTTTTTTTAGATTAAATTTAGAGATTTCAGGTGACGAGAATTTTTTAACATTGTTCAATTTTTTTTATCTTCTTGTTTTGGTCGTGATTTTGTTATCGGATATGAAAATTACCACGCTCGAATTCTCGTATTAGATAAAGTTTCGAGCACGACGAACTTTTGATATTACCGAGGAATCCGCGATAATTCTACGGATGTGTCATTATTATTTTCAAAAATTTGCAATTCAGCGGATTTATTATTGTTGTTATTTTAGTGAGATATCCGATCCAGCGCGTGCAATAAAATTTTGAATTGAGTTGAGAATTATTTAAGATTTTAAAAAATATCACTATCGTCACTTAAAAAAATGAAAACAAAAATTGTTGTGTTTTTATCGAGTAAAATAAAAGTTTGAAAAAACATTTTTTTTTCAAAATTTTATGAATTGTTAATTAACTTTTTTTTTATATGTTACAATTAATTTTTGATGAACGAGAAATACTATATAAATGAATGGAAATTAAATATAATACATAAAATAAAATCAGAAACCAAAAATATCAAATAAAAAACAAAAATGACATTTTGGTAAAAAAAATTACGATTTATAACGTCGTAAAATAGACTTTTCACGATTACATGGAATTTAGCGTCATCCCATTATCGCTATTTCGTTGTGTTTCGTAAAACTGATGCAAGTAGCGAGAAATGTGTCACGAAGCGCGATCGGATCGTGGATGATTTCCCGATCGATATCGACAATTTTTTGAAAAAATATCAGAATCGACTACATTAAAATCCTCTGGAAAATCATTTAAATTAAATGTTCGATCGATGAATCTCGTCTCGTCAAATTTTTTTCAAGAACATTTTCTGTCTTTACAATCGGTACATCGTCTATATAAAACGTGACCAAACACTCGGGATTTTCATCAGTCTTTCGGAAGATTTTGTTGAGGAAACATCGCAGAGAAATTTTCGTTTTTTCAAAAATTTTAAACATTTTTAAAATTTTTTATATTTCAAAATTAACGTCAGTGTGATTTTTCTAACAATTTAAAAATTAAGAAAAAAACTGAATCTCTAATAAAAATTATTTTAAAAAACAAGGTAAAATCCAAAAAAGGTTTCTACATGAATAAAATGACGTGAATCGGGATTTTTAACAATTTATCTGCAGATTATGTTGAACGAACGAGAAATTTCCGTTTCGACACAATTTTTCAATATTTCCTATTTATTTGTCGACATTTCGAAATTTTTATCGTCACAGAAGTGATTAATTCGCTCCATATTCGTACAAAAGAGGAAAGAACTGGATTTTTAATAATAAATACTTTAAAACGAGGTAATCGAAGAAAAAAATAATATACGGATAAAATATCGTGATTCGGGTTTTTCAGCGGAGATTATTCTTAATCTTGGGGCGAGCTCTCGCTTCTTGACAGCTGCTGCTCGTGTGCTTCGATCGGCCTATCGCTCGTTCTTGCACAATAGAGCATTGGGTTCATTATTAAAGTTAAACAAACGTTTGATAGAAGCATCAGGGAGCCGGCTTTTTAATCAACCTCAGAGAGCACGAGGCTTTCCTCAAAGTAGAAAAACAAACATTAAATATATTAAGTCCGAATCGAAATAAATCGGTAAATATTTTTCGCACTAGAAATCCTTCAATCAAAATCCAAAACTGAAATATCCATACAAATGGACGTATTAATGTTTATTTAACAAAAATTATCTCGCCAAATTATTAAATTCAATTTTTTGAGATTTCATTTATGAAGAAATTTTTTTTATACGAGACGTAAGACATTTTTGAATAAAAATAAAGTATCAAATACTCAAAAGATGTTTAAGAAATATCAAAAACATTATTATTAATAATACGTAATCGAAATTGATATACGATAGTGAATAAAATCGAAAAGTTTGATAATTTGTAATTTGGCCGATCGTCCAACGCGCGTCCCCGAGGATATAAAAGCTCAAGCCAATAGCGTGTAACGTTGGAGGTGAAGCGAGTGTACCACGTGATCCGAAGATAGCCGAATCGGGATAACCGTGCGTATACCGAGGTTATAAATACCGGGGGTGGGCTAGCGGGGAGCCTCTTTTACATCCCGAGCGTTCCGAACAGTGTATTCACTATTGCGCTGGTACGACCATTCGGTCGAGTGTCGCGGCTGTGTGGCTCTTGCGTACGTGCCCACGGTGGAACGACGACGTCGACGTCCACATTAACGAACGCTAAAACATTACTGGCATTAACAACGCGCGGGAACAATTATCATTCTCAAAAAATCCGACGATTATCCGATTCTCATATCGAGCGTCATTTCAGCGTTGGGAGTTACACGAGAGCTAAGAAAATGCCGGAAACATCTCACCACATGAATGGATACGCGAACGGACACGCGCCAGCGGCCGAGCTGCAACAGGACACGACATTTTTGTTCACTTCCGAATCCGTTGGCGAGGGACATCCAGGTATATTCATATTTTCATTAACATCATTTATTTCAAGATCTTGTTTTACTTAGCTCGAGCATTCGAGAGCCTTTTATCTGTGCGATTAGGATATCGTGTTCTCAAGCGAGAAGAACGTGCGCGGGACTCGTCTCCCCCTCGTGTCCGCCATCGAAACCCGGGAACGAACCGCCGTTTCGAGAGCCCGCGTGCGCAATCCTCCCCCTCCGCGTACCTAACGCTATCTCCCGCAACTACACAGTCGATTTTTATTTTTCATTTTCGACATTCGTTTTAACTAAATAAATCATTTTCCATCATTTTTTACTTATTTCTAGCTCATTTTGCATTCGTTTTGTTCATTTATTTTAATGTAGATATCGTTGATATTGAACTCGCGACGCATCGATTTTAAATTCGAAATTCTAACCTCAAAAATATTCACCTGGCCCAAATGCGTACACGGTGGAGAGACGGACGTTGTTCTTTTTTTATCGCTAGAGAACGATATCGCGTTACATCGCTCGCCATGTGCTCGACGATACTTTTTTCACTAGACCGTCGAGTTCCGGCTCTACAATGTACAAAATTCCCTTGGAATAATGATTTTTTTTTTGATTTTTCTACTTTGTAACGTTCGAATAAACGAATAAAGATATTTTTCAGCTTTTTTCTCGAATGAAAATGCATTTTTTTAACAATGTATATTTAACCCTACTTTTTCGGTCAGACGATAAAATTATTATCGATACGAGTCGTTCAATGATGGATGTTTTCATCGTATTTGCTACTCTTGAGTGCCATGATTAAAATGAAAAGTCTGAGAACGACCAGTCAAAATCCCTTTTTTTATTAATTTGATTAAATTTCTCAATATTCAGTATTTTCAATGCTATAATCTGCTCCATTTTGTATGATGTAAAAAATACTCCAAAATATAATGTTGTTGAAAAGTTTCTCGCGATTTTTCTTATGATAAAAATACACTGCAAATAAGATAGAATAAAATTAATTTAATCAAATATTTGAAATTCATGACAATAAAGTCAATCGGCTTTGGAAGACAAATTGACATTCAAACGAAATATTTTTCAATGTTACATTCGAGCTATTCAAATTTCACTCTGATAATTTTATGCAGATCGACAAATTCCATCTGCTTTCTCGAGGAATTTGATACTGACGCTGAATGAGCTATTTTTGCTTTTATTTCATCTCTCAAATAGTCAATGTATCATATTTGTTAATGAGTGCTGATAAGCGTAACCTTAGCAAGCGAGGTATAGATGTTTGCTCAAACTGAGAAATGATGAAATAATTATTGGAGAACGAAATTAATTAAATAATTTAATGAGCTATTGTTATTATTTCAATAATTATTCATTTTTTAATATTCAAATAAGCAATTGTTTATTATTATTATTATTATTATAAGAATATAATTGTAATCATTGAAATTCTGAATATATATTATAAATAAATTTTGACAAATGATTTATTTTCAGACAAAATGTGCGATCAGATAAGTGATGCCATTTTGGATGCTCACTTGCAGCAGGATCCGGATGCAAAAGTTGCTTGTGGTGAGTACAGAAAAAAATTACTTTAATTTTGACACAAATTTATTTTTTCAATTTTGAGTTATTTTTCTTTTCAATTTTTTTTTTCATGCCTAGAAAAATAGTAATTATTATATTAAAATACGTATATTTATTTCAGAAACCGTTACGAAGACCGGAATGATTCTCCTGTGTGGAGAAATAACATCGAAAGCTGTGGTGGATTATCAAAAAATAGTCCGCGACACGGTTCAGCACATCGGCTACGACGACTCTTCCAAAGGTATATAAAATCCAAAATGAAAAAAAGACACACAGAGCATACTAAATGAATTTTTTCTCTACGATAACTCTTTCTCTTCCCTAAGCTCCTTATTTCTAACTTTTTTCTCTTTTTTTTCTTATTTTTATTATCAACGATTGACGCGAGTCGTTCAATGATGTATGTTTCATTGTATTTGCTACTCTTGAGTGCCATGATGAAATGAAAAACTCTGAGAGCGACGTCAGTCAAAATCCCTTTCTTTTAATTCATCATTTATATAATTTTTTTGAATTTCTTAATTTCTCAATACTGAACATATTCACTAATAGAAATTTAGTCGCGGTGAAGGTCGAGATGTGAAATGGCGTAAAGCAAATTTAGTGTATAAATAACTTAAAAACGAGAGCACGTAATATAGAAACATTCGCACCGTAGAAAAACTAATATAAAAATACTGGAGGTCGAAAGAGAACAGAGAAAAATTTATAAAAGAAAAAATAATTTAATAAAAGCAAAACGAAAAAAAAGCACGAACACACGACGAGGCCCGAAAATAGCTTGGAGGTTCGAACACGTACAAACACAAAGAGAAAAAACAAAGACAAACAATGTCAGTATAATAAAGAAAGAAAAGACACAAAAATTCTGTAAATATAATAATAACGCAAGAGTGTAATGGTGGTGGCAGGATTTGATTGGCGCACGTTGAACCTTTTGGTGGCGATCGAACAACAATCACCGAATATCGCGGAAGGAGTCCATGTGGACAGGGAAGAGAAGGACGTTGGTGCCGGTGATCAGGTACATTATCCATTCTCTGCCCGTGCCACAACACACCGGCTAAGAGAACAATTAAAAGAGTACAAACGATCAGCATTGTAACAATTAATAACTCAAATGGAACATCAGACAAAAATATATATCCACATTTTTATATATTTTCATATATAAAATATGAGCATATGTATTTTTTACGTTCCATTTTTCCACAACTAAATGGACAGGACTACGGGTGTGTGAATAAGAAGAAAACGACGAGGAGGCTAGGTTGAGAATTTTTACACAAACTGCAACAATCGAAGCATAAATTTTTCCGATTTATTTCCATCTTTTTCAAAAGCTCTATGATCTTAAAAAATTGTCGTCGCAGATCTGTTTTAAAAATGATTTTAAAAGAAAATCTCAACTCGGAGAAAAAGAATCATTATTTTGAGCTTGACTTCTGTTTTATTTATTTATGTATTTATTTATGTCACAAATGATTGTCATTAAATATTGAACTGAGAAATATTTCGATTAGATTTTTATGAGGAATTTTTCAAATGATTTTATATCTGCTGTTCGATCCGATTCATGTCCTAGCTCTAAATTCTCAATTGTTGCATTTGTTATAATGGAAGTAACAAGATATAGGGCTGATTAAAGTCATCTCGGGTCATAAACATCAAAACATCATTCTGGACAAAACTAAAAAAATATAATCGACAACATAACGAAATGTGTAACAACTATGCCTGAATGAAATCATCTCATGGATCTCATTAACCGAAAAAAAAAACAATCGGAAAACAAGAGGGCAAGAATAACCCAATTACATGAACTTATCATTGGACACGCCTGACAGATGCATTCTTCATTATTCATTTTTTTCTCAAATCGCACGAAGCGAGCTTACGTACGTTCACCGCAGTGTCAGAATTTCGCAATTCGCCACGGTACATACGCCTTTTCGACCATCGACGAACCATCATCCGATTGAACGCTCTGAAAAAATATTCGACTTTACTGCACATATCGAAAAAATTGTGATAATTAAAATAATGATAGGATTAAAAGTTATGATGATAGGAATAATAATCAAATATTAATATTGATATGATATTATCAACGAGAATACGATTAGGCAAAGATCGTGCCGCTTGAACGCCGCTGTCGCACAGACGTCTCACATCAAATGAAGATTTTTTATCCAAAATCTTACATCGCTTTATTCTAATTTTTTTATGAATTTTATTTACGATTTTTTTCTCCTATTTTCTTTTTGATAAAGAGTTTATCGACAATGTGTCTGAATACTTTTTTTGCTGAATAAATTTCGAGCTCATCAATAATTTCAAATTTTCAGCCTTCAAAATCAAATCTGAGCAACAATGAAATTCTTTTCTATATTAATAAAATTCAGCAAAACTAAAATAATTAATCTAGAAAATATTTAAACAATTTCCTTATACATAAAGCTTAAAATATTTAATTTCATTGGAATGAATAATTTCACAACATAATAAGAAATATCAATGGAATTGAAAATTAAGAAAATTTGAATTGAGAAAGAAAGTTATTCTATATTCAATAAAACAAAATAAGAAGTTCGTTGTCAATTTGAGAATCTTTTTTGAAAAGTAAAAAAAAAAGTAGTAAGAAATGTGATTTTTAATCTAACGGCAAAAACAAATCGTCGTTTCAACAGGTTTTGACTACAAGTTGTGCAGCGTGCTGATGGCAATCGATGCACAGTCCCCAAATATCGCGGCAGGGGTTCACGAGAACCGAAGCGACGAAGAAGTCGGTGCTGGCGACCAGGTCAATTCTCCTTTACCAATCTAGTAGATGTTTCGCACTCTCTTTGATTTTTTACTCTTTTTAATCTTTCTCTGTAAAAGTACACGTACTTTTGTGTCTAACTATGCACTTTTTAAATCTTTCGTAGTCTCTTAGACTTTTTGCACTCCTTTAATCACTGTACATAGCAATGGTTTTATGTTGTTTTTTATATTCATCCAAACTTTTGTATATTTTTTGTTTTTCCCCCCAGTAGAAAATTCCCTCAGCTTTGAAGCTTGACTAGTTTAGACTGTTTCCACTTTCCCATGTAGATTGAAAATGTATTTAATACACATAAACATCCAGTATTTACAGCGGTGAAGGTATTTCCTTGTAGTCGAAACTTTTTATTTCTTAATATGTATTTTTATTTATCGGTTGACAGATTTGAGCTTAACGTAGGGACTCCTGTAGTAAGTTTTTCATCCTTTATTATTTTTTGCCCACAGCGAACATACTCATTTTTGATTTTTCCTTTCATCGTTATATTCATATGAGAACAAAAAACTAGTATACAATTTTTTTTTACCACGCCAACTTTTATCGTACAATTTTTCATACAAGCAGAAAATTCATCTATCATCATTTTCCCTTTCCAAACACTAATTTTAATCATTCATTTATTTCGTCATTCAAGAAAAAAGCCTGTTAATTATCCTAATCGCAGCAATTTTTTTTTTGCTCTCTCGAAGCACCTTTTACTTTGTTTGAAAAGCATGACTAGTCCTTCCTTCCATTCGTCTGGAATGTAGCTCGTAAATAATTAGCATGCTCAGATAAGGTATGATTTATAGATTTGATAAGACTGTATAA
This sequence comes from Cremastinae sp. B BG-2022a, assembly GCA_030522605.1. Taxonomy (NCBI): domain Eukaryota; kingdom Metazoa; phylum Arthropoda; class Insecta; order Hymenoptera; family Ichneumonidae; species Cremastinae sp. B BG-2022a. The sequence continues at coordinate 87,172 of JAPYYX010000289.1, read as the reverse complement.
ACTAACTCAGCCACGGCTTAAACTTGAATGTACTTTAAATTTACTGATAATAAGTAAATTTGCAGATCACTTATGTACCGAGTAAGATGAAAACTTTTCTGTTTTTCTCTCAGTTGAAATGTATCAAAACTCTCAGAAAGAATAATTTATAGCAAAAGCGAATTTTTTTATACCGAACCGGTACAAAGTGATGCAAATTAAATACGAGTACTTAGAAAAAAGGACTTTTTAACTTATGATGAAATAAAATGTAGGGCTTGATGTTCGGATACGCAACGGATGAAACTGACGAATGTATGCCGCTGACGGTCGTACTGGCACACAAATTGAACCAGAAGATCGCTGAGCTCAGGCGAAGCGGCGAATTGTGGTGGGCACGTCCAGATTCAAAAACACAGGTCAGTATACAATATAAAATACGTTTATACACATATTGCTATTAATTATGGATGTGAAATGAAAATGTGAAAATAATCGAAATGATTTGATTTTTCCAGGTCACCTGCGAGTACATAATGGATCACGGTGCTTGCGTTCCGGTTCGAGTTCACACAGTTGTGGTTTCGCTGCAACACAGCGAAAAAGTAACTCTGGACGAGCTTCGCAGGGCCGTCATGGAGAAAGTAATAAAGGAAGTCATTCCAGCCAGGTATCTTGACGAAAAGACGATCTTCCACGTCAATCCCTGCGGCCTCTTCATCATTGGCGGACCTCAGGTCAGCTAACTCGATTTTTATACTCGCCTTGGTCTATTTATACTCCCTCGATTCTGCCCATTAACAAATGCCTTCGGACGAGCTACAAGATGAGAAAGATCATCATCAGCTAGAGACACGAGACTTCCTTCTTTTCAATTTTAATTTTGGAGATACAATAATTTTTTCTTCCTGTTCAAATTTTTTACGTACTTTTTGATTGACATTTACATTTTTTTAAATATTTTTCTGTATTTTTTTTACAGAGCGACGCCGGTTTAACGGGACGTAAAATCATCGTCGACACTTACGGTGGTTGGGGAGCTCACGGAGGTGGTGCATTCTCCGGCAAAGATTTTACAAAAGTTGACAGATCCGCGGCATACGCTGCAAGATGGGTTGCCAAATCTCTCGTCAAGGCTGGACTTTGCAGGCGCTGTCTCGTTCAAGTAAGGATATTATTCAATAAATATCCATAATTTTCTAACAGTGTATTTAGAATTTAAAATTTTGTCGTTGTCTCTTGTCAAAACGTAACTCATTTATTTTTTTTCAGGTATCGTACGCGATCGGTGTTGCGGAGCCGTTGTCGATCACGGTCTTCGATTATGGTTCATCGAAGCTCTCCCAAAAAGATCTCCTCGGAATTGTCAATAAGAACTTTGACCTTCGTCCCGGGAAAATTGTAAAGTTAGTAAACATTTTAATTTTTTGCATTTTCTTATTGATGTTAACACAGAAAAAGTTGAAAAGAAATGTACCTGAAAATATTTCCTTAATACTCATTATATATAATTTTTGTATATTTCAGAGACTTGAACCTGCGCAACCCAATATACCAACAGACAAGCACGTACGGTCACTTCGGACGAGAAGGATTTACTTGGGAGCAACCAAAGCCTCTCGTCCTCGATTGATGAGAGGATTATCTATAAGTCCACTTGTTCGTTTATTAATTTAAAAACAAAGAACGTCACACAACTCCCAAATTTCTCTCCGAAACCCAATATATCTCGCAAAATGAACAAAAAATGATTGATCGACGAATGAAGAGAAAGAGAGAGAGAGAGAGTATGAAAAAGACCGAACGCGAGATATATCGTCCCAAGTACTTCGCGACATAATTACCCGCAGATACAGACACGAATACACGAGAAAACAGGCATCGAAATTCGTACGCTCGCCGTGGGATGTAAAAGAGGCAAGGAAAGAGCCAAACAATTCTCACGACGGAGAATAATGTCCAGGGGGTCTGAGATTTTTCTTCCCAGCCGCTTATCGCTCGACGAAGAACGACGAAAGAGTCCCAGACGTATATTTTTTTCGTTTCCTCAAAAGATAAGATGACTACCGAACGAAGAAGAAAAAAATTAGTACAAATTCCTGAGAAAAAGTCGACTTGGTACAGATAGGTTTTTTAGTCTCGTCAAACGATGACCGAAAGCACTCGAAAATAATGTCCCTGAGAATAATTGAGAAGCAACAGCCCGGCGCGATTGCGAATCGAGGAAAAAGTGACGCGTTCTTTCGAGGATTACGAGTTGAGTGTACGATTACCGCGAACCTGGAAAGATCTGACTCTGTGTTTGACGCTACTCTTCGACGATCAAGTACGAATAAATTCATCTCCTTTTTTCTAGCGATATATATAAATGGTTTAATAAGGAATACAATGAAAATGTACATGTTGACGCCCGGCACGAGTGCTATACAATTTTAAGTATTTTTATGTAGATATTCGCTGTTTGTGCAAGATAGGAGTCGAATCATTAGTTAATTGGGCTCCTTCTTTTCGAATGTAAGGATTGACGAGATACGTATTTGTGATAATATCGGACGTAGAACGGATGGGGCGTATTTACTGGAAATGAAATCGTTTCTTCGAATAGCGACCGTTGCGAACGAATTGATTTCGATTTTAAACGAGAATGCAACTTGCAAAACCCGCCTAAAAATAATCATGGAACAAGGATTATTATTTCAATAAAACGACAATTAGAAATGTTGATTTTAAACGATCTCGATTCCAAATGAAAATTGTACAAAAAAAAAAGGCTAATTTGAAAGAATTCAGCACGAGCGATTTTGCGATCACGATTGTTCGGGTCGGCGTTTTAAAATCACTTTGATCATGGTATTATCACAAAACGGAGTGAACATAGCATTTCTTTCATTAATTTTTTTCCTTCCGTCAAATTTGTACGCGTCACACCTAAGAATGTAGCGAAAAAAAAATAACATTCTTCACAAGGTATAAAAAAAGATAAAATTTGACATGACTCTGTAAAGATGCACAAGATCATTCAATAAGAAAAAAATAAACATATTGCGATGAATGCATAATAAAGTGAAAATATTTTTAATAACAAAAAATCCCAAAATTTTGTCATTCTCTCGCGATTGAAAACGAATCGCGAGATCCGTTCCGGTTTAGGCAAATGACAAACATCGAAATGGAGATCGTCTTGATTTCATTATCGTCATTTTTTTATAATTAATTTAAACGCAATGATGTATAGGCTGCGAGAATTTGAAGAAAAAAAACATTAGCTCCGTATCGTAATAAGCTTAAGAAATATGAAACAACGGGACTAAAAAAATGATTCTTGTACAAACTTTAGACTCGAGAATAACGAGCTGTAGTCGAAGACGAACGAGGGTCAAGACTCGAGACGTAATCGTCGACGCAGAGAGAAATATGAAAAAATGATAAATGAAATTCCCATATAAACGTAAATATGTATAAATGTAATTTTTCTCTATTAATAGTTCAAGTTCGCAGAATAGGTGATACAAAAAAGATTGAAAAATAAAATTATAAATGTAGCGAGGTTTCGAAAGTTAAAAAGAACATCGTTTTTTCTGCCTTGAAAATTAACATCCTTGCAGCTTACATTTCTTTATTTTAGTCATAATTATTTTACAAAGTTCCGCACCACTATACGCGTGTCAATCTAATTTTTGTGTTTTCGTTATTACATGAAAATTTTCACAAGAATTTTCGTCGACGAAGAATCTGCCGATCTTGTGAAATTTTCGATACATTTTTTATTTTCTGTTAGATTATATGTTGCTCGTAACAATAGAAAATGTAAATTTTATCCTTAATTATATTTACAGTAAATTGATCTTGAGTTTTCAAAACTATCCAATGGGTGTGATGATTGGCAAGAGAAAAAGATTCCCCCGATGATCGATTAAAAGTCACGGGGAATCATTTCTCTCAATGGACACACGGGTGAAATAAAAAATAAAAAATCGCAACACCTTTTTTTCGTTTACTTTGATAATAAAGTTTATGAATAGAGTGATGCACGAAATTGTCACAATCCGAAAAGTACGATTACTTTTATGTGACAAACGTTAAAATTAGAATGTACACATGTTTCACTTTACAATACAACTATGACATTCTTCAGACAATGGGTCGTAAGTTCAAAAAAGAAGGTATAAATGCACCGAGTTTCGTCTTGATTCAAATTAAACATACACGAAGTTTGATCTATTTCTAACAATAGACACATCATTAAACAATTGTGATGACGATGAGATTTTAAACACGTGAAAATTCTTACTTCACATTATTCGTACATGAAGACATATTTCAAGAATCAAATTTTTACAAATAAAACTTTTGAAAATGAAAATTCGTAATATACGAAACAAATTTCGCGCGAATACGTTTGATGGAATAAAAAAAATTATTACGGATTAATCGTAACATTTCGATATATATTTTTACATCTTCTTCGGTGCGTGGATACGACTGTGTCTGAGCAACGAACTCTTATCGGTGAAGGACTTTTCGCACTCGACGCATTTGTACGTTCTGCCAGTGTGGGTGACGAGATGTCTGCTGAGGCCGGATGCATGGCAAAAAGCTTTCGGACACAACTGGCAATGGTGCAACTGAATGTCGTTCGGATCCAATTTTTGATGACGACGCATGTGTACTCGGAGCGCTTCTCGCTGTGTGAAACTCTTCTCGCAATCTTGACACTGGAATGGCTTTTGGCCGGAGTGTGTCATTAGATGGCGAAGCAGAATTTCTTTCTGGGCGAACGCGCGATGACAAATATTACAGCCGAACGGTTTTTCACCTTGAAAAATTTTTTTTTTGTTTATTTTGTTTATTAGATTAGTCGTTAAAAGTTAAAAACAACTTTAGTTGTAAGAAAATTCTTGAATAATATTATTGTTTTAAGTAAGTCCATACCTGTGTGGGTACGTTCGTGTCGTATGAGTGCAGATCTCGTCGGGAACCATTTTTCGCAAGCCTGGCACGTGAAACCGCGCTGAGTTGAGTGAACCGATTGATGACTCTTCAGCATGATTCTTCGTGTGAAAGCTTTCGGACATTTGTCGCATTGGAAAACTTTCAGTTCCTCGTTGGCACCGACTGAAAATGAATGGAAAATTGTTACGAACCGTTCTTTCAAAAATATAAAAACATATGGAACAAATTAAATGGAATGTAAAAAAGAATGGATTTTTGGAACGTGTTCTTACCAACTGAATCAGTGACGGGCTGCAACTGAAGTTCACCATGACCCGAGTTGCTGTTGGTCACCTCCATCATGAAGACATTTTTACGGTCAGCATTCGCTATCGCTCTCTGGACCTCTTCCGCCTCATCGTCCGATTCCCCGGTCGGCTCCTGCTTTATTCTCGCTCCACGCATCGTGCATCGTGCTTTCGCTGCTTTTTCTTCAGCTGGAACCAAAGTTATGTTCGCTGGACCTTCGGGTATGGATTCTTCCATTTCAATATTTTCAGAGCCCATTCCTAACAAATAAAATATATTTATTGCCTTTTTTTACATCTAGTTAGCAAATATTTTCACCTTTTTCGTCCTTTTTATTTACTTTACTCCAAAATTCGTCTGCATAAAGATAACAAATTTTAAAGACTGTTTACTCAATGTATTTAAATATTTAGGAATGTCAGTGAATCTGTATTTTTATCCTTTACACTCCTTCAAATTTATGTATTTAAAAACCATTAATATTAAAGATATTTAATTTAACTTTTGCCCCAATTAATTTCCTTCCAGTGTTCATTTCACTTTCATGTTTTCGAAGCTCTCAATATTTAAATATTTTATTATGTTGTTACCTAAAATGTATCCCCCAACGAGTTCTTCCTCTGTGACTTCAATGGGATCTCCGTCTCCTTGATTGCCATCGGCCTTTGTTGATACGAGATCAGCAAGTAACTGTTTGACCTGGCGGGATTTGCCACTGCCACCCGCTTCCTCTGAATCCTCCGTGCCCTCGCGTTCCCCTTCATCGTCCTGTCCCGTCAGACGATTGATCAACTTCATGTGCTTTCTCAACTTCAGGTCCGCTGCTTCGCACTTCTTCTTGAACTGATATGACTTTTCCAGCTGGTACTTGCAAGGATGACAGATCATGTTCGGCAAGCCGTCCTCTTCCCAAACCTAATTAAAAATATTTATTAAATTATTTTTTCAAATACTAAAAATTTTATAAATCATTCAAACTGTATAAAAAAAAATTGTAAATTCTTCGCGAAATTAAATATTTATAAATGAAAAATCTGCTAAATTCGCTATTGATTTTATAAAACATAATTGAATATTTGAATGAATGATTTTTCGAGATTATCCTTCGATTCGCTGAAAAAAAGATTCCTATAATAGTCGAAAACGGTGGTATCGCTATTTGAAGCGACCGATTCGAGCCCCGAGAATTTCTTGAGCGTCGATAACTCGGTAAGAACGATTCTGCGAGATTCGTGCGCGCGGGATGGGCGGAGCAGACCAAGCGGGCGGAACGAGAAGAGAGCGATACGGTAGGGGGTGACTATATTGCGCACGAAACCCGACATAAGAGACGTCGATACCGGGAGCGTCAACATTTCGCTCGCATGTATACCTTTACTCATGTATATATACACATATACACATCTACATTTCGGTTGTTTCATACCTACGAAATTTCACGAAACGAAAAAAAAAATGAGAAATTCCAGACGAAATCGAAAAAGGAAAAAAACGCAGAGTGCAATGCGTACCGATGGATTTACGATAAAATCAAAACGCGATAAGCTAGATTCCTATTTTTCATGCGAGAGAAAAAGAGAGAGAGGTAGAGAAACTTTGTCCGGCGAGAGAGATTCTCCGTAACGATCGTGCGAATTGAATCGCAGCTACATACGTTTAATTCGGCGGGTACACGGAGAAGTGGTAAGGTCGATAAATGGCGGATTGTTGGTGATTACCTCGAGATTAACACAAGCCATGATACGCAGTGGAAGCGGAATAGCGTCGTCGTCGTATATCGGGACCATTTCCTCCTCTTTGGCGAGGCACAGTCGACACAGCTCGTTCACATGAATAATAACGTTGCTCGGGCTGTCGCCCTTCTTACGACTGTACGTCTTCATCGCGTCCAGCTTTGTTCCTTCAATCTTCAACGAGAACGGGAAAACAATCGGAAATGTACGATATTATTTCGTACTTGGTTTAATCGTTGTTTTGTTTTTGTTACGGAGAATTTCACGTTCTCGATCACGATTTATGCGGATGATAAAAAAAATAGGCGGTCTCGGACGCCACACGGAACGCGACGGAGCGCAAGGGAGAATGAGGAGAGAGAGCCCTCGGTCACTCACAACGGGATCTATAATGGCGGCTGTTGCGACGCGTTGATAGCTAGGAGCTCTGGCTTTTGGGTCATGTCGTTAAAAATGGCAGGGCGTCTCTTTCCGCTTCTCCAATCGCTCCGTCTCCCTCGCTCCGACAATAAGCGACGCGAGAGAGTCGCTCTGGTGGGGCGCGAATCCAAAGCCGCTCTCGTGCCGCTGCCGATACCCCGCGCGAGAGAAGAGAAAAGGAAAGGACGCTACTGGCAAACGCGCGCGCGCCCGCGCTTCTACCATTGGTAAGCGTTTGCAGCGCCAATCCAGGGGACGCCACTTACGCGCGCGCCAACACAACCGCGAGCGCCCTCGCGACGCGTTGTCGGTAAAGGCGTATACTATTATCGATTTTTACAACTCATCCATCTCACTCCGATTCTTCCGAACCGCGGGAAAATAATCATGTGTTTCCGAGAGCTTGTCTACTCAAATTTATACTCCATTTTTACGATTTTTAATATCTTTATGAACACTCAATTATCTGGAATGACTACTTTTTTAAACATTAAATATTATTACTCGACTGAATTTACAAATGCGAAAATTACTTTTACTTTATGAAAATAAATAAATTCGAGAACGTTGTTTTCTTGGGCTGAGTCATCTCCGATATCAATTTTTTTTATAGATTATATCAAATTACACGTTTCGGATGGTATAATGATTCAATATATTTTTCTGGAAATTTATTATCTATGAATACTTATAACTCTGAGCAAAAAAAATTTGTGAAATATTGATTAATTTCTTTTTTTATCCTACACAGTAAACAATTTTCAAACTATATATTTTGCAAAATATAGAATTCAATTTTATTTGAATAAATTGAATCGAGTACGTGTATAGAATGAACTTTGAGATTCAAGGTTGAAATATAATCGCGAATAAAAACTGAATCAACAGAGAATAAACGCGTACGTTTTTGTTACTCAATTTTTTTTGTATTTTGTAACATAGTCGTACATGATCGCTGAATAGAAAATTTTCAAGAATGTATGTTTCCTTACATACTATCATTTCGGGTCACGAAAAGGTCGAGTGTCAACGAAAATTGGAATAAAACTGTACTATACGGACAATAATTCGAGACCTATACGCGATCTTTTGACAGTTCGACAAGTGTGCCCTTGGCCAACACATGCAGTGAATATAACGCAGCTGTTTATCATCCGGTCCAATGCTGCCTGCTATCGCAGCTCTGTGCTTATACTTCGAAATACAATAAAAAAATTTTATAAACAAAAAACATGTCATAATTTATAATATCATTACTAAAATATAATAGTATATAATATTGTAATATAAAATTAATAATAATAATAATATAAATACACTTTGTGGGCATCTGGGAGCGAACGCGATAGAAAATATATACGCAAGCTACGTAAACACGAGTACTCGCTTTGCACGTACACAGAGTGACAATACGTATTCGTTTATTAATAAACGAGCTGGTGTGCGTTGTGAATCGAGGATTCCTGAGCGCTCCGAAGTGAGCCGAAGTTTGCTGAAACCGTCAAAAGCCGCGGAAGACGTCCGGAGTGAGGATTTGCGGGTTATAATTGGATAAAGTATTTTATATATTATTATTAACAAAGGTAAAAAGAGGAAGAAGAAAAATTCGAGAGTTGGGAGTTTGATGTGCAACTCGTCGCATTCGTATTTCGTTTTTGATCGGATTTGGGTGAGGCGTACGACGATACGCACGTTACTCTCGAATAATGACGATGAGATAATGATATTATCGGTTGCTTCAATATTTCGAGTGGACCGAAGCTGACGGGTCAAAATATCATCAGATGGCACGAATAAATCATCGAGATTGAATACGGAGATTTTTTGGTTGTAAATACGAGAAGGAGGAACGAGAGACGGAGATTAAAGAGAAAATCCCGAGTGACTCGTTTTTCGAGATTTACATGCGTCACTGACAGGTGGTGATGAAAATAATGTTGCAAGAGATGGTAGTTCAATGGTGCGCTACGTAGAAATTGCGAATCGGTAATACTTGATTGAATATATTGAATGAATGTACACAGAAGCGCGTTCACACATGTGAATTAAAAAAACAAGACACTTTATATAATACTCGAGAATTTGAAATAAATTATAAAACGTCGGTCGTAACGAAAACCGATCGGCAAATAACGCAAATTTTGCTGTAATGAGTGACTCGGAACAGCGGCAATTGCACGTGCCTTATCGAGAGTATCAGAGTCAAAACAGCACAAGCGCCACTGTGGCACTTGTCGAGACGGATGCCCTCGTCGATCTCTCTGTTAATAACAAAACGCCTTCTCTCAACTCGCCGCTCTGCGCGCTCAACAACGAAGAGCCCTCCGAGCTCATACCGGACGTCGATTTTGTTCAGAGCGTTGGTAACGAACAAAGCGTAGTCATTGATTCCCCAGGAATCGACCGGGAGAGCCAGCCTCTCCTCGGTCGCTTGGAACTCGATGTGTCCTTCAATCGTTTCGCAGGTTTGTCAGCGTTCGTATTTAATTATTATCATTTCCAAGGCTTGGAGTAAAAATGTATTTTGACTTCCAGATGATCCACAATTCTCGGAGCTTGTTTGGCAAGCGGAATGTGCCATCGATGCAGGCATTTATCCAGAGAGAATTTATCAGGGTTCTAGCGGAAGTTACTTTGTGAAAAATCCTGGAGGAGTGAGTATTGAAAGAAAAGTTTCAATTTTTTTTCAAATTTCTGTACTTTATCAATATTTTCGCGAGATAATTTGAGATTCAATTTCAAATTGTGATTAATATTGTTATTTTGAATGCAGAAAATTATAGGGGTTTTCAAACCAAAGGATGAAGAACCTTATGGAAGACTGAACCCCAAATGGACGAAATGGATGCACAAGCTGTGTTGTCCATGTTGTTTTGGAAGAAGTTGTCTCATTCCGAATCAGGGATACTTAAGCGAGGCGGGAGCGAGCTTGGTGGATCGTAAATTAGGACTTGGTGTAGTGCCAAACACGCGAGTGGTGAAGTTGGTCAGTCGTACGTTCAATTATCCGAGGATAGATCGTCAAAAGGCTCGAATGAAACAAGCCATTATGGATCAATTTCCGACTGTCGGTTGTCAATTTAAACGCCTCGGTTTGCCACCGAAAATCGGCTCTTTCCAAATTTTTATGGACGGTTACAAGGATGCTGATTATTGGCTGAGAAGATGGGAGAGCGATCCTTTGCCTGCACGATTAGCGAGAAACTTTCAACTTTATTTCGAACGTCTAGTCATTCTCGACTACATCATCAGAAACACGGATCGCGGTATTTAGAAAAAAAAAACATATCCATATAATAAATATTCAATTAATTGAATCCATGTTGCCACCGTAGATTATAGCAATTCGGTGTTTCTTTCGACCTGATATCTTCAAGATAAATATTTAAAGTTGTGACGAAAAATCGCTTTGAAATTTAGACATTTTCAATGTGACTTTCTGAATATCCATGATTCTTATCTTGCCATTATCTTTAAACACACCAAACGCTATTACCTTCATAATTCAATAGAACAAAAAGATATTCATAATTATGCGGATAATTGGGACATTGTTGTTCAATTACTGGAATATGTAAAATCACTGGAATATTGACTTTATTTATCAATGTAATGATTATTTTCTTTGTGCAGGTAACGATAATTGGCTAATCAAATATGACCCCATCGCGACGAAAAATTCGCCTGAAGCGAGTGATGTGAAAATTGCTGCGATCGACAATGGTCTGGCGTTTCCTTTCAAACATCCTGACTCGTGGCGAGCTTATCCTTATCACTGGGCCTGGCTGAGTCAAGCGAAATTACCGTTTAGCGACGCTACTAGAGAACTCGTTTTACCTCAACTTTCTGATCAAAACTTTGTCCAAGATCTCTGTGATGATTTATATCAATTGTTTAAAGTAAGTATTGTTGGAATAGAAATAAGGATTCATCTATCGTGGCTAGTATTCTCAATTTATTCTTTTTTTAAATTTGTAGCAAGACAAAGGATTCGATCGACATCATTTCGACCGACAAATGAGCGTGATGCGTGGACAAATATTGAATCTTCAACAGGCACTGAAGGACGCGAAGAGTCCTGTACAACTCGTCCAAATGCCCGCTGTTATTGTTGAAAAGTATGTAATTTTACTTTCTCGATGAAATCACGTTCTTCATTTGCATCATCATCTTAAAATATAAATGCGGATGGTTTGTAATTAAGTACATATTTTATTGTTCGTTTTTTTTTTCAGGGCCAAAGGGAATGGGACGCCGAAGCTGTTTTCATTCTCGGACACCTTTACTCAGCGCTTCCAGAACAAAAGTCCCTTCTTTTCCTGGTGTTGATGATAACGAAACGGACGGTCCTCGATTATTACTCCTCATTGATCCTCCAACCTTTTTTCCCTATCCTTTTATATTATTTTCCCACTGCTCGGCCGGTTCCAGTACGATGAATTTATCTATTGCGTTTACATTAGATATGGCTTCATTTTACAAAATATATCGTTTCAATTGGGATATAAATATTATTCGTATAACGATATTGTATACATTAAATATATGTCAAGTTGAAAAATGTCTGATACTTCAAAACTCATTTATCAATCCATTATTTAGATTTAGAAAAATAGAGTGACATTTTTTTGACACTGACAGAACGTCAAAAAGTACGACTCGTAAAATTATATATTTTGTAAATTAAAAAACAAAAACGAGAATGAAACGGCTCGTCGACAGTTTTCGTCGTCAATGTCGAGGAGGGAGTCGCACACTTTTTTTCGCTCATTTTTATTTATAATTTTTATTAATCGTGAATCGGGGATCGCAGGTTTGGGGGAAATTCGATCGAGTTTAGCGTTTTCAAAGCAGAACGATGGAAGTCATTGAAATTTGCAAAGAACAGCAGAAAAGACCTCAATATCGTCCAGCTGCTAAACCAGCGAGTAATTCATCATACACTAAAAAAGTAAGGTCGTTTTATGATTAAACGTTAAATTATTTAATATTATTTATTTAATGAATTTTTTTTCGATGTTTTTCAGAGTTCCAAGAGATACATTCAACCTGCTCGCGTCGAATCTTACCGACCTTCGAAAACTTACTGTCCACCATCAAAGCCCCTCGATGCAAAAACCACTTATCATCTGTCTTATTTAAATGGCACACAAGGCGAACGAGCCATACCTGTTCGTCCTACTCAAAGTCTTCACACGACAGGTGCCAAATTCGAAGATGGAACGACGAATCGTTTGAGCTTTCAGCCGATATGGGGAGTGGTGAAAGCACAGCCGATACTTCCTCGAAGAAGGTTTCTAATTCATTTATTATTTTTATAGTCTTGAATATTATTATAGTCTTGAATATTATTAAATTAATATTTCCTGTTGCCAGTTGATAAACAAATTAATTTTTATTACAGAGCATTCGAGCCTCAAGGTCCGATGGAATGTACGACAGAGGCTCGTCAAGCCTTCTCAGCTAAGGTGATAGGAGAGAAACCCAAAATCGTTGTTCCATGTGGAAATATACGAACTTGTACTGGAGTTCTCGATAGTACAACGACGTCGGGCTTATCGTACATGCATCCGGGCAGTGTGGAACGCACGCCGAGTTTCAAACCTCAGGCACGATATGCTCCGCCCCAGGAACCAACTGCTAAGGATACGACGCAAAAATTGAGCTATCAGCCATTTCCTGTCGCGAAGAAGGAAACTTATCCTTGGGCCAGAAAGGCTGCTTATCAGTGAGAGACTTTAGTATAAATCTTTGAATCGCAGTATTTTTTCTCTTTAAATGCAGCCTTTTTTTATTTTTATTTGTTTTTAAATTTTGTACAGACAATTGTTTTATTCCATTTTAAGTTTGATTTATTTAATTAATTCGAAAATTGTATTTCAGACCTCCCACAGCTGCGCTGGATTCTCAGACGACTTACTCAAAGAGTTTTCTCTCAGATGGAATTCCAGTTCGGGAAAAGCCGTTCAAGCCTGAACCGACGATAACATTCGAGAGGAATCAACCTTTTTTCGGGAAAACGATTTATAACGAGAGCTTTTTGCCTTGCGAGACCTCTCACGTCGTTCCAGTCGTACCCAGCGACAATATTAGTTTGCCGAACGCTAAAATGACAACCGACACGACTAACAGAGTCCGTGAAGTTTTGAAAATTCTCTTTTCGAGAGTCAAAATCGGATTAATCAATTTTTGTTTACCTAGTTGAGTTATCAAGCGGTAAGAACGGAAAAACGATTGCCATTCCGTCCGTCCATGAGGAAGACCCTCGGGGAAGGACCGATGCAAACGGAAACGACGAATCGACACGATTTCGTTCCCACTTCCGTTCCCAAACCGGAAGTCATAATTCCATGCGACAATATCCGAAGCCGGGTTGACGCGCCTTTGGAAGGTCACACAACTTCTGGTCTATCTTATATCGATCCTGGACCAGTTATGCCCGTTCCGAGCTTCAAGCCTCGTATTGAATACTCGAAGTAATAAAATCTCAATTTGTTATTAAAGAATGATATAATCAACAAAATGAATTTAATAATAATTAGAGCTCAAAGACTAAAAATTTATATTCGCAATTGTAAAAAAGATAATTAATTTTAAACAATATTTTAGACCCACGGCGAAGCTGGAGTCCGAAACGGTGAACAAGCTCTCGTATCAAGTATGGGAAGGAGTCGCCAAGCAACCTTCGATGAAGCCACGAAAAGGAGAATACGAACTGCCAAAAGAGCCGATGGTGTCTAATACAGTTTATAATATGAGTTTTCCTGCACCGGGGCAATACGTCGAAGATTATGACACAGCCGACGAGACAGCTTATGACTGAAAAAATTTACAATTCCTAAGATCCTTCATAATTTTCACACTTTTGTAGATGTCCAAAATTTTGATAAAATATAAGATTTTTTGATAAGGCACCGTGTCGATAGCTATAGGTATACTTTCAATGCTTTTGTATACCTATAGATATCGACACAGTGTCGCTCTGTGTCGTAGCTGGAAAGCTCCCTACTATCAGCTTCGATGCAGAGAAAGTAAATTATTTTCATTTCAATATTTTTCAATGAAATTCCGACGTAAATCTACTAATTACATTATTCTGAAACACTTAGACCTTAAAAAACTGTTTTTGATAAAAATAATTAACGAGGGGGTTCCGTTAGACTTGAATTTATTCGATTGCACGTAGTTACATGTGATTTTTGTATTTTTATGTGTTGCGTGTGTATTACCTCATACGGCACATTAATACCGTGACAACAGATAACGCGATTATAGTATACATTATTGTTAGATTTATATTATAAAATTTTTTTTTTACCCTAGAGCTAGATCGGCGCCTGAAAAATCTCCGCGATATAATAAAATAAAATCTAATCTTTGATTACAAAAAGAGAAAAAAAAATAGAGATAAGGAAAAAAAGAAAACAATCGATGAACAAGTGTGAAGGGTACTCAATTGGCCGGATTTACTCGTTACCATTTTTGTAATGATACGAATGTACACACATTCTGCATAAAAAGAAGGTTCGCAACGCTGTGCGCGTTCCACACGGTTATTTTGGCGAAAAAAAAACAGGAACGCTCACTTAATTATTCAACACACACGTAGGCCTGTTTCAAGTACATTTAGCGTTATTTCTAGTGTAACATAATATAATATTTATATTTGTATATATATATATATATATAATATATATGTATTTATATATTTATAATATCAATAATCTAAAATCTGTGTCCATCTGTCGATCAATATTGAACGCAGACGACGCCTCGTTGCTCACGTTATCTTCCTTCCTCTCCTCAATATTGGACATTAATTAACGATAAAATGAGCAATTACAATAATAATGGCTAATATGATGGTGATAACGTGAGTGATTTTTTTTGTTACTTTTTTTCGTTTTTTTCTCTTCAAGTCGCAAAAGCGAAATGACTCGAGGACAGAAAGGGAAAGATATCGAGAGAGGTAGAACTTTACGCTTTTCTCGGTGTTATACATATTATTACACTTTAATTGTCAATCAGATATGGACAAATTTCATTAATGAAGAAAAAAATTGATTCTGGTAATTTTTTTTGTACTCAATAATTTTGTATCATCTCCTTCATTCATTTCCATGCAGGCTACTTGAAAAATTATCGAATTTGTTATCGTTCAAACGTTAAAAAATTATTTCACTCTATTTTTCTCTTACAATAAATCGAGTTGTCCATTTCTGTTGTCATTGTATCACAATTGAAGAAAAAAACAGTCCCTATCGTATTTAAACTCTGACATATTCTAGATTAATACACGCCGAAATTTAACATGAAAAATCATTTTTTTTCTTTTCTTTTTTCACATTAATACGCGAGATTTAAGTCGAGACAGCGTGTACACACAGACTGAATAACTCAAATGAAAAATAGGGAGTGAGTGACAGAGAGATGACTTTTTAAGGCACATGATTATTGACGATTTTTTTAATTTAATTGTCCACGTGGTGTCAATGAACAATGAATCGAGGCACTTCAGTTTTTTTTTCATCATCTCTTTTAACTCCTTGTATCCTGTGCTACCATATGGCTATCAAAATTATACATCAACCTGTTTTCATGATTTTTCGGAACAATAAAATCTATCGTGCCAAAAAAAACTTAATGAAAAGTAAAACGTCGCGTAAACTTTCGATCATAAATTACAATTTTGAAAAAATGATGAAAAATAAGCTCAAAATCTGAGTTAATTAAAATGTTTCCCTCACTTCAGGAGCGTTCGTAAGAAAATATTAATTTCAATCGTAAAGCTCGTTCGATTTTTTTTTTCAGCTCGTCAAATTTTCTTAACTCGCTCATTTTTCTTTCAAATCCGTTATAAATTAATCATTAGTAAAAATTATTAGGGTACGATGTGTGCCTGTAATTTTTTCCTCTCAAATTCTTATCCCCCGAGAAATCGATGCGAAATTATAAAATGGTTTCAAGATGCTATGAAGCAAAAAATCATTAAATATTCATTCAATCTCATTTTCTGAGTGTTTCTAAAATTTACGGATTACAATTTAACGTGATTTTCTTATGGAACGATTCCAAACAACATTTTCGTTTCTCTTTTTGGTTTCACACGTTCGCATTCATACATCGACACAGTGAAATTTTGTTGAGAAAACTGTATCAGAATTATTTTCACTTTTCTAAACGCTCGTCTCAACGTCATTTTGTTTGTAAACATTAATAAAAATTCAGCAAGTTTACAGGCTCGAAGAATAAAAAAATAATAATAATTAAAAAAAAGGTAAAATTTGCAATAAAACATCTAAACATCGTGCGCACTTGTCGTTTTTACAACTGTCAGTTTGACAGTTTTTAATTTGAGAAAATTTTTCCTCGTTGTTCCTTTCTAACAACCAGTGTTAAAATATTTTACAATAAATGAATATAAAAAGTGTCAGCGTAATCTTTCCTGGAGCATCGACGAGAAAAGTACTAAATTCAATTTTCGATGCAAGACACATAATTTTTCTCCAATGTTTTCCTATCGATCATTTTTTTCTCACAAAACCACCAATACGCTCTTGGTTATTTCCTTTTCTCTTGTCTCTAACAATCAACAACGTCAAACAACAATAATAACAACAACAATAAGAGTGCACCGATAATTATTTCCTGTTGAGTGATGAGACAATGAATCTTGACGATTAATTTTACTTGTATAACTCTCGCAGCGATTTTCAACGAGTTTGACATATTAAACAGTTGGAAGTGGATCAGAGACGCCAGAAAAACCATTCTCTTTCATGGTTTTGGTTATCGATGTACGAAAAAAATAATTTCGTCAAAAAGAAATTTTTTTTTTCGAGAAAATTTCAATTTTCCTTGGTCGTCTCGTGCCATTTTTCTCTTAGGGTTTTCAACGAAGAAAATGAGAGGGAGTAAGGTAGAGAGGCGGGGACATACCTATTGCGGTTTGTTGTTGTATGTCTGCATAAAATCAGAAAAGGGAAAACCATTGAGCTGGTCCAGGTTGAGATTTTCATCGATCGCTCCGAGCTCTCCGTGTCCCATCAATTCCACGTAGTCCATATCGGAGCTGGTACGGCCAACCCCAGTGCCTTGGCTCATAGCCGGAGCATAGCTAATACAGAACAAAACACAACCCCAATCACTGGCAATCCTCAAAAGTCGATTAAAAACGAAAAAAACAGCAAAACAAGCAATAACAATAATAAAACAAATCGAGAAACAATTATCAGTCACTCGTGCGAAAATTAATTTAAAAAAAATAAATAATTAAAGTCGTAATTACGATCGAGACGAGAACGAAAGGAGATGAAAGTAAAAGGATGGGTGATCGAACAATAGCCGATACAACGAAGCGTCAAAGAGATACAAACCAATTTGGAATCTCTCCCTAATTTCTACATTTTTTTGTTTTCATGTTTGAGGCAATCGAGCATTCTAATCGAGAATTTAGAAAATTAGACGATTCAAGATTGAGGATTTTTTTGAATTTTTTTATCTCATCGTTAATGCAAAGTTTTGTATTGTTAAAGATACTTTTGGATTTAATTCTCGCATCGTCGAGGATTCACAAGTGATTGCCAGCTATTACGATTTTTTTTTCAATTAAAAAAAATTGATTGGAGTTGCGTTTTGTATCAACGAGTAAGTTTGACAACTTTACTGATTTCTCGTATGGTTGTACCGGCTTGCTCTCTATTTTTCTCATTATTTCGCTCTCTTCCTTCCTCTCGCTCTGTCTCTCTGCCCTCCGAGTCTGTCCTACGCGATTTTTTATCTCTCCTCTCTCTTATCGCAGATGTTTGAATTTTTTACACACGCACACTCAATTTCTCGTTTCAGCGAAGAAAAAAACGTTCTTATGGTAAATATCACCAAACAATCCGCAAATAAATGTCTGTAAAAAAATAAAATTTAGCATTTTGTTATTAGAAACGAGATAATAAATCAGATTTTGCTCGAGACTCGCCCTTTCGTTATATTTACCATAAGATACCATTTTTTCGACGTATCACGAAGAATTAACAATTGCACAAATTTTCCAGTCACACGATGGATTTTCTCCAAACAATGCGTCGTTGGAAATTTCATAATAAATTTACCGTCGTTTTGGACCATATATAATAAACAAAATACTTAAAGTTAGATTGTATATATGTACATATATAGTTGTAAAAAAAATGTGCGAAAAGTACGGTTGTTTGATAAGCGAATATCAAAGTAACAAAAGTTAATAGAAAGTTTTTTTTCGTCATAGACTCTTGAAAAAATTACATAAAAAACACCAAAATATATGAACAAATAGTACAAAATTGTATAAAGATAAAAAAATAAATCGTTTTCTCGTTGAACTGAGATGCATAATTCATTTATGAACGATTTTCTTAAAAATACGAGATACTACGAGAATGAAAAATATAGAATACTGATCATGATTTTAGCATATAAAGGCCAAGCGCATGGAAGAAATTTGAGATGAGAGGCTTTGTTCTTTTTTTTACTTCTGAGATGTTTCGGGAAAAAATTTGTAAAAAATGGTTTTTAGACACCTAAAAAATGTTCATTCAGCCTAAATTTTGAAAGAATAATATTCAGGTATTCTGTGTCAAAGAACATTTTTGCGAAATCTCAAGAATTTCTGATAATTCTGAGGTCCCGAAGCACCTTAAACTTTTTTTTTTCAATTAAAAACGATTTCATCGCTCGTCTGGTGGATTACATCCATGATACTGACCTAGAAGCGACCGAAGGCGTGTCTCTAGTCACCGAAGGATCGGGACTGTGAGCTTGAAACATCGACGACGGGGTCGCAGGGTAACTTCCTCCTTGACCGCCCTGACTGCTCCTTCCCATGCCGACGACCGACGAGTGCGAGGGCGTCTGACCTCCGACGCTTCCGCCACCCCAACCGGGAACGTGCGTCACCAACAAAGGTTTCACGTATCCATTATTCGAAATTGGTTGGCTCTCTGCAGGAAAATAATTTGTGAAACGAAATTTTTCAATTTTCATTCATTTTGACAAAAATTAAAAAATACCAACCAGCGAACGGAGTATAATATTTGGAGAAAGCTTGATCCTTCGACAGGTCCGGATACAGATAGAGAAGGTGCGTTAGATCCGAAACGCGATCCGCCAGACTTCTGATACCGAAATCTTTACTCGTGAACGGTTGGAGCATGAAAACTTCGGTTTGATCTGTATAAAATATTTTCAAGGATTATTTAGTGTTTTTTAATTGTGTGTTATAACAGTTTCTTTATCAATATAAATAATATATTAACCTCCAACCCACGCGATCGTAACTCCACCCAGTTCCGAATCTGAGAATCTCATCAGGAACGTTCCAGATGGACAATTGGCAAGCATTTCTTCGGCTTGCTTCTTTCGAACAAAACCGAGAATATAACCGTCGACCCAAGGACCTTTCAGGTGCTCACGAGTGAGTTTCATGACGGCATAAAACCAGTCCCAGAAGGTGAAATTCCTCTCAGGCAAAGGTTCTTTGCAAAATTGTGCCCAGCTGAGAGGGACGTTTGTGTAATCCTGTTCAGCTGGATTGTTGCCAACGGAGTTGGTGCCATTTCCGGAAGGACCTCCGCCGGAAGGACACCCTCCTCGGAAAGCTTTCTCCGCGAGGAATCGAAGATTGTCCTCGATGAGGGCTCGTCCCGTTGCTGACCGGAATTTCACGTTGAGAGCTTCCGCGACCTGAGCCCAGGGAACTTTGTCAGGAACCGCGAACGGAACTCTTCCCGGTTCGGCAAAGGCGTTGTCCCACGTGACCGTCGCCCAGGCATGTGGCTCCTGATTTCCGTGCACGATCACGACGACTGGCAAACTGAGCGTCCAAACTCGGAAAGCGAGCTCGCCGCTGCCGACGCTGAATTGCGATTGGAAGAGGAGAGAAAATTTCTCGTCCATTACCGATTCCGTTCCCTTTTTCTCCGTCCTCTTTATTTTCTTCAGCTGCATGTTACGAAAACTGACTGACAATTGTCTCGTCGCTTGATGATACTCCATCGTGGCGCTGTTGTTCAAAATTTCGCCGCTGACTTCGCCACTTTTTGCCATTTTGTCGCTCTTCAGGAGTGCGTTGGCTTGCCCTTCGTTTATTATACTGACCTTGACTTGAGGCGCGTTCATGTTCACGTTTAATTTAGCACCCACCAGCAAGCGAACGGTACTGGTGAAACGTGTGTTGGTTTTCATTACCTGAGGTGGCTGTTTCTCGATTATGAACGTGCTCGTAACGAGCGAACTGAGCAATTGTGTTATTTGCGTGTTCAGAGTCGGTAGAATGTCTTGCACACCTGGAGGTTCAAGAGCTAATTTTTGCTTGAGCATGTCAGCTTCCTTTATCTGTTGGCGATTCAGCCATATCAGCTCCGCCAAGCTCTCGCACCATTCTTGTATCGTATCGAGATTATTCATAAATGGCGCTCCGTTTCCAGCCAACTGCTGATTTCTTTTCCATCTTATCAGCTCGTCGTCCAATACTCTCGACTGTAAGCTGTTCAAGTGCGCGATCGTGTCTTTCAATTTATCCGCTAGCGTCAATCTCATTTGCAGCAGGCTCGCTATTTTGTGGTTCAAGAGTTGTTCCTGCTGCTCCTTTTGTCTGAAATTAAATAACAAACGAATAAATGTCATGCGGATGAATATCAAAATTGTATTTCTCAAGGGTAACTTTAGATTTCTTTACCTGCGTATTTTTCTCTCGAGTTCGATGTTCTGTGTATTCTGTGGCTGCGTCGCAAGATGTTGCAAGTGAGCATTGAGCTTTGTGCATTCGTGATAACTCAACGCGAATGCCTCTTGCTCCTGCGTCATTTTTCGCAAGTCCTCTCCTGTTTCTTGGGTTCGACGTCTCAGCGCTTCAACTTGATATGCTATTTCAGCTACCGCATCTTCAACTACTAATCCGACTCTTCCATGTGTCATGCTCATCAACGCACCTCCTAAATTTTCCACTTGCGCTACTAGCTTCATCTCCGTCCGGAGACAGTGTCTGATTATACTAAACAAAGCTGCAGGATTTTGGCTATAACGTTGCTGCAATTAATAAAAACTTGTTCAATTTGTTGCTCTTGTACAAAAATTATAAATTTTTTTCATGAATATTACGTTATCAAAAATTGTCATTCACCCTAAATGTTTTTGCAGCCTCAATGAGCTTAAGTTTTGTGAGAAAAAGATCTTCGGTGTGCAAAGATGATGCTTTGGTTTCCAGCTCTTGAATAAGCAATCCGACAAGATTTTTTATGTACTGTTCATGTTGAGGATTATCTGGCTCAATATCAGTCCTGAAAATCAAGTAACGATGTTTCTTAGTATTTTAAGAAAATATAAATAATTCTAGATTCAAATATATCGAGGAACGTACCACATTTTTTCTTCGATCCATGACGACAAGAAATGACGAACTTCGATCGGGAAGTGTTCTCCATAAACGGAGCGTACTTCTTGCAACGCCTCTTGGGGCAATTGCTGTGCCTTTGCCCAGAGCGACATTTTTCGAAAAAATTACGATACCCCGCTGTCCGTTTTCTGTTCGACAAAGAGCCAACAATACCGATTAGGGTTAAGAATGAAAAAAAGTTGACGACTTCGCGCCACAATTCACCCCGATCACTGTGTTCATAAACAAAACATAACCTCACTCTTCGTTTTCAAAATACATGAAAAATGCGATAAAGCTAGGAGATCAGATAAAGCGCAATTATCGTTGGGCGTCAGGAGAGGAGAAAAAAATAAGTGAATTGCACAGCGGCCGAGCGATAAATATATGTATTGCATTTACCGCGATGTACGCCGACGAAGCGATCTCGCTGAAGAAAGATCTCTCTGTTACTTTGGAGCGGAATTCGGTAACTTGCTCTCCGATCGAGGTATAAAAAACCACGAACGGATGCGAGATTCTCCGTGTAAATATACTTATCGCATACGTATGTTATGCATATAAAAATATGTTAAATAACGCGCACAATTTTTCACCAGCACGCTCGCGTTTCCTCGTGCACACTGCGGAGAGGCGAGCGAGACGACTGCTCCGTTACGGAGCGTCCACAACTAAAAAGAGAATACGGATGAAGGGAAAAGCGGCGCCAATCAGGTGCATGGAACGCGACGCTCGAACCGATCGCTAGAGCGATCTTCATGGAAAGAGTGCGAAAACCTGTTTCAGCTACTTTATTAAAAATTCATTCATGCAAAGTAATCGCGTTAAAAAATGCACTACAGCTATTTTCTTTATCATTCGGCGTTGTAGTATTTTTGAAATGACAATAGAAATTAAAGATCATGAATAGTTATCAGCGATCCCACTAGAGGTCGTGATACGCGTTTATTTTCTCCAATTTTTTAAATTACTTCATTAGTCTGTCAAAAATTCGACAATATAAAGTAAACGCGTTAAAAATCAGTTTACTATTTTTATCAATCGTTGCGATTATATATTAATAAATAAATAATAGACTGCAAATGAACGCGAATAGTTGTCGGCGATCCCGCCAGAGGTCACGCGACGCGTTTCCTGCTCCTTCGATCCTTTTCGTTGTGCGTGCTCCCTTTTTCACTTTTTTTAAAGCCCATAAAAATGCACAAGTGTGTGTATGTACGTACCTCGAATATGTCTTCACGCACTCTGCAGGCTTCTATGCGTACCGCGTTTTTTTGTAAATATTCGTATAGGTGTGTTTGTTTTATCGAGAGATTACGATGTATCCGCGCTCGATTCGGTCGTTCGATATGTGAAAGACTTATCGATATCTACCGTTGAGAGGAAAGAATTGACAGAGATCATCCGGGCACGCTTCGCGAAGCGCGTACTTGGCATTATTCGAGTGTAGGTGGCGTCAGGGCTTCCCAGCAATTAAATTACAGGGTGCGTTTCGCTATGATAATTCACTCTGCGTATATTCCAGTACGAGTCATGTATATTTACAACGAAAAAGAGAAAAAAAGACGATCTTTAAAAAAAGATCGGCAGACCGCTCTGGAGTCACGTATTTCTCGTAGTTCTACAAGCGTAAACCAATTCGGATAAAGCAGCGGCGAGACAGATAAGAAGGAGAACGATCAAACTTCATCGCGAGAGTCGAACCGCTGCATTTACTGACCTGCGAGTAAAAAACTCTGTATTCTATATATCACTCCGAGCGTCCCTCGCGCACTCCCTTTTATTCAAATATTTATTTTACTCCGATATCGAGATCCCTCGACATTTTTTGGAATTTCGAAATAATTCCTTTTCCCTGTACATTTTTTTATTCAAATTCTTTCATATATTCGAGGATCCTACGCTGATAACGTCAATTATAATTTACAGTGCGAAATAATTCGTTGATCTCGCTGAGTGTAACTTTATTTCGTAATAACTCGGCGTTTAGATCGTTATCTTCTAATTTACACAGAGATACGGTGTTAGCACTGTTTTAGCGGGAACGCGAGAACGGGTTAGATTTTTAGTCGGGACGTAGAGGTGGATCGAGCGATGCGTACTCGACTCGTCAGCCCCGCGAGTCAAACTGAGGCGAAAAGTCTCGACATGGTATAATGCTGATACCGGCTGGGCGGCCTTTTGTGAAGAGCGAGGTACCCTCGATCAAGGAATTCTAAGAATTCTCCGCTTGTGTGCGAAAAACCTAGCGACTGGATTGATCACGTGATGCTCGAGCTCGAGCTCGCGCATGCGCAATTCTTTGTGTATAAAAATACGCTATGTATATACTCGCGTATATTTGCCGTGCATACGCTTCGCGCGTAACAATAATATTTATGTATATTATATACATGAAAACTAGATGAAATCAGAATTCGATTCCCAAAGATTTTTAAAAAAATTTCATCTTCGTCGCTGCCGCGTTTCAAGTGATAAACTTCCGTCTCTTCGTATTCGCTTCATATATTTCGGCTTTGTGCTGATTATTTGTTTTGTTAGCTTTTTTTTCGATTCTTCCTGTTTCGTCATTTCTCTTCGACTTTTTTGTTTTTCTTTAAAAATTGAATATTCTTCCTGGGATTTCTTTCAGTAAGAATTAAATATATTCTTTATGAATTCTGTACACATTTTAAACATAATTAATGTATATATACATTAAAACTCGTTGAAATTGGAATTTAATTTCCCGAGGGGCTTCATTTTCCCAAAAAGTTCATCATCGGATCTTCCGCGCGCTGGCGTTTCATCTGATAAGCTTCGATCTCCTCAGCGGACGGCTCTTTCGCCTCGTACATACTGTTGTACGGTCGTTTACGCTCGTCGACCTTCAGGAGTTTCTCAGCCTCGCGCTGACTCTCCGCTTCCTTCTCCAGCGCTTTTTTCAACTTGTCTTCCTCCTCTTTCTTGTTTTTTCTTCTGTTTCGTCGTTTCTCCTTCGCGTTCTTTCGCTTCTTCTTCCTCGAGCTCGACTTCCGCTCCGTTTTCGATCTCACTCGCTCCTCCTCTTCTGAGGACGAACTTGACGAATCCTCGCTGGAGACTTCCTTCTCAGGCTCCTCAGATTTTTTCTCCACTATCGAAGACGATTCTTCCTGAGGCTCCGGAGATGCTGCTCGTGTTCTGCTGCTCGACGCGACCTCGAGATTTATTTGGCTCGTCGAGGCTTCCAAACTTCGCTTGCCCGCCTCCCCGGTGCAGTAAGAATTTTTTATAAAGGAGTGACAACAACGGTAACCCCATTTGAAAGATTCCCAATAGGAACCCCATACCGACGTGTGATTTCCAGGATGCACATCCTCCTCGTACTTTGATCTTATCACTTGACGCTCTTGACCTTTGATAATCTGAGGAGAATACGAAGAAATGCTATTATTACCTGGAATTCGATATTTTTCAAGCATCACGATATAAAAAATGTAAACAGTTCATCCTAAAATATTGATTTTTATTAAAGGAGATATCTTCGTATAATCTTTAAAAATGCTCAGAAATTTGGTGATAAGACTTGGTAAATTAATGCAAGAATATACGTTTTGAACAGGAAAATTTTTTCTTGATTATTTTCGAAAATATTGCTGTTGAAAATTAAAATTTATTTTCCCACCTTTCCGCATCTCGAATACTCGACGTAATGTTCCGTCTGTGCTAATAATAACGAAGGATCGGGCGTTTGGAGATGTTGCTCGCCACCGTAACGATCGATAACGCTTCCACGAACTTGATCCTTGAGCTCGTCGCGCTTCGAGTCGTAAGCTTGCTTGAGCATCTCGAGCTTCGTGGGCTCGGCGAGCAAATGGACGTCGACGCCTTTCTCGTGTGCGTCCCAAGCGAACAGCTGAGCGGTTGCGTGTTCCTGAGTGTCGCCCGAAAATCGCACATGATTCTCACCCTTGTAATCGACTCTGAAAATAACAAAAAAAATTGTTACTCGTTTATCCAGTGAAAAAACAATTATTTTTTATTTGATTCTTATTTTATTCATTTCAATTCGACTGCATTCATCTTTACTCACTCTCGTTCTGTCCCTTGGTAAGGATTGTCGCGCATCGATCTTGTTTTTGGATCATAGTACGCTGAGTTTGGATCCAAATTCCTCAAATACTTAGCAGTGTCTTCACGAATTCTCAAGTTTCTGACTGTTATTCTCTGTTTCGAATCGACTTTGGTTCCAGGCATGTCCACTTCGTCTACGTATTTGTCTTCGTCCTTGTCAGAATCAACATCATCATTCTCCTCAGCATTTAATTTATCAGCTCTCATCTGTCTTTTGGCTTCTTCTATTTTCTGATATTCCTCGACTATGGCTCTGTGCTCAGCCGGATCGTAACCAGCCCATCTGTCTCTCTTTCCGTCATAATCCACTGACAAGTCCGGCTGCGCGTATTCATCGGGAGCAATGTTTGTATTTGAAAAACGAGCTCCTACTTTGCGAGGTCTCTCCATACAATCCTTCTTCTTGTGAGTGAGGGCTCCACAATTTTCGCAAGCTCCAGGACGAAATTTTTTTGCCGTACGAGACTGATCAACGCCACGTTTGTACCATTCATCCAAATGACTGAATTCTTTCTGCTTTTCTGGTTGAGGCCTTTGATGTTTTAACGTAGGGCCCTGAATGAAAATCAGAAAGAAATAGTAAATTTGTTTATCAAAAAATTAGTGAGGTTATGTTAGCTTGACATCGCATAAAAAAGATTTTAAAGTGTCTGCATTGTTAAAAAAGTATAAACTGGAAGCAAGGATATTCTGATTTTTGTATTTTTTTAAATAAATTTGAAATTTAACGTACCTGCGCACCAAAATACCAAGGAGTTGTACTGATGTACTGTGGAATGTGAGGATTTATGTCTTTTCCTTCCTCGTCAACAGCCGCAGGTGCAGTTCCGGCTTTTCTCGCTTCCTCGAGCTCTTTAGCTTTTCTCCAATCTTCTCTGCTTTTTTTCCTCGGTTCATCCTCGAAGGTGCTCTTTTTCTTGAGAATCTCCGAAACTGGCACATTCGCTAAGGGGTTAGCCATTGTCAGATGGGAAAACTTGCGCGTTTACCAAACAATTCAAAATGTGTTCAATTAATTAAATAGAAAACCATAACGCGATTTATTTTTTATTCAACTTTTAGAGCAGAATAGAGTCAACGACGATCAATTCGCGATGCTCAAAACACAATTACACAAAAGTCAACGAACACCGGACTGCAGAGAACAAAATTTTAGGGGATGTGTTGACGAGAAAGGAATTGTATATTAGCGCCATCTGTCGGGCAAGACTTGCACAACAGAGCCATCTAACGTTCAAAATGAGTATGAATGTTCCGCTTTCTCTTGTATGAATCGAATTTGGTTTTTCGGAGTTTTGAACGAATCGAATTCACGTATTTCCAATGCTTTGCAACATTTTTGACGAATAGGACGGTCGGCGTGGCTTTCAGGGTGGGGACTCGTAGCTTTTTATTCTCTCGCCGCTCAGTCGTGTCGGAAAAGTTGGCAAGATATGTTTTGTTGTTCGCAGTTGAGACGGGAGTAGTCATTCGGAGCAGAGTGCATTGTCGTCGTGCAACAAAAAGTTATGAGTACAACTTCGATTTCGATTTTTTCAACGAACTCTCCTTTGCCCGTTTTCTCAACAAATCGCGTAGTCGAATATTTGCTTCAATCTCGGAACGTTCTCTTGTCATTTTTTTGAAGCTCTCTCTCTCTCTCTGTTGCTAAAAATTGGATACAAAAACGTGCCAAACGTCGACCCTCGGAAACCAATAAATTACTTTTTTTCTTACTCCTCGGATTCCAAGTGTCTCGTTTTTATGTACGCAAACATGCGCGAGAGAGAAGACTTTTCGAGGAATTTTCCCTCGGGTCATCCCACTCAGGTACCTTCCCCTCGGGCTCTTGGCTTGGATGCTCTCCACGCACTGTGTAAAGAGATTTATCCTGAACAACGCAACCCTCTTACTGTCACCGCGATTGTCAAATACTGGTGAGCGCTTCGCTTTTTTTTTCACTTTTCGAACGCGAGTTTTTTACTCCAAAAATTAAAATCGCTGTCTGACGTTTCCAAATGACATTATAGAATTTAATTGTCAATTAATTTATTGATAGTTCATTGATATTGATATATAAAGTTGTGAAGATTTTTTAATACATAAAATTTGTTAATTATCAACTAAATTTTTTTACAGATATAATCAAAGTAATTTTTGTACTCACCAAGCAGTCTTTTGTTGCTTTAATAAATAACTAATTAATATATTTTTATTTATGCATAAATTTATTTATCGAGCTGTTGATTAAAAAATAGAGGATATCAATGTGTTATTTGTTTTTATTTATTATTTAATAGCAATGAAAAAATGCATTATGATTATATTTTGCATATAATATAAATTTTTTCAATTTTTTAATACCAAAAAAATATCTGACGGGATAGGAATTTTTCCTGTAATTAACAGTGAATAAGAAAAAAATCTTCAATTCTTATTTGTGTTCAGAATAGATTTATGCAATGAAATTTCATTTCTTATTTTCTCAAGCTGTTCAAAAAATATACACAGAAAAATAGAGTTTCTCATTTTCTTATTTTTTCACATTTTTTTAATAGCATGTTATATTAATACACAGTTGTAGCGCAAGAAATAAAAAATGACAAAATTTTTCAGGCTGGGTGGTCCAGATCCGCTGGATTACATTTCCATGTATGAGAATCCAGGATGTCCTGAGCTTGGCGTTCCTCCTCACTGGCATTATATTAGGTAAAAATTGTTTTTAATTGCATTCCATTGCCCAACATTTTTCCTAGAAAAAAAATATACATAGTTATCAAACATAAGAGATGGACTTAATTAGAGTTTCTTAAAAATAATATTAAATTTTCACTGATATGAAAAAAGATTTATTTTAAATAAAACACAATTTTTTACATAATTTATGTATATTAAGATCCAAGAAATATTTTTGCACTAATTAATTGTTTGTTCGAACAATTTAAAGTCTGAATTCTTGTCTCGCTTGTTAAAAAAAGGAGTAAAAAAAATGATTCCAAGTGACTGGAAATGTGCATTAAAAGCAGGCCAATCAAGAAGAATGTTTTTTTTTCTTGTGAGAAATCTGTGCTTGTCAGTACAATGACGAATTGAACACATGGGTACACCCGCTCCGTAGCATTATATTTTTTCTCCCGTTTTTTTTTTGTGTCCTTTTGTCCGCTTCCGCATGAGCGAGGACCCCTCGAGATGAGTCTCCAGACGCCGACGTCGGCTATTAATAGAGCTCGGGGGGGATGCATGCATACACGTAAAAATCGGAAGGCAACGAAGGCGTAAATTCTTCTCGAGAAGCGGATAGTAACCGAGAAGAAACCGGAAATAGTCAAAGTCTTTCAAGATATTTCGATTTATCTGAGAGGGTGAGGACCGCGTTCTTTTTTCGGATCCCTCTGTGTACACATCCGCATAAATACCCAATACTCATTCACATTTTTCTAAGAAAAAGATTATCATCGGAACACTTTTTTGAGCCGGAGTATTTTTAGATTACTCAAATAAAGAAAATTAATTTCCTTGGACAACTTTTTTCATAATTTTTGCATTACAGTAAAATTTTTTTGATAGAATAATATTTTTTTTTGAGAAAAGAATTTAAATACGTTTTAATGAAGAAATATATTTATACTTAATTTTTCTTTTCGCAGTCTTGGACTTTCTGATCTTCATGGTGATGGAAGATTACATCCGAAGACGGGACCGGGTCGTCCGAGCGGTTTTGGTTTCGAATTGACGTTTCGACTAGTCAGGAGTCCTGGTGAAACGACCCCTCCCACTTGGCCAGCAAACGTGATGCAACAACTGGCAAAATATGTATTCAATTCCGGCAATATGCTGCTTCCTGGTGACCATGTTTCGTGGCACGCTCCCCTTGGCAACAATAATCATGGAAGAATAACGCAAATTCTGATGAGCAGAGACCCACAGTTTCCAGTCTCTGCGTCAACGCCAAATGGGGAGGTAAATCACTTTTATTATATTTTTTTCATTTCTTTATTGACATTTACATTATAATTGTTTTTTTATGTGCTATTATTCACTTATTGATTATTTTGAAGATAATTATCCGTCTCAATTACTTTCTGCTACTTTCGGATTGTTAATTCTCTTTTTTTATTTTTTTTTATTTCAAGGTCGCATTCGTACAAATCGTCGGTGTGACGTCCGAGGAACTTCAAGCGGCTCAACACTGGAATGGTCTGGGAGTCGTAAATTTATTGAAAACGACGCGCGGCTGCGGAGCTTGGCTGATTACGGACACAAATAGGCAGCATTCGGCGATGGAGGAA
Source organism: Cremastinae sp. B BG-2022a (assembly GCA_030522605.1). Lineage (NCBI taxonomy): Eukaryota > Metazoa > Arthropoda > Insecta > Hymenoptera > Ichneumonidae > Cremastinae sp. B BG-2022a. Next base: position 57,032 of record JAPYYX010000289.1, on the reverse strand, counting down.
GATCCATCGGTAGCTGAAAAAATTCAGTCTGGAATTGAGAGGGAAGGCTCGAATCTCAGTGGCGTTTCTGCAAAGTGTTGGTCAGTAAAAACATTTTTTACAAATACTTATATCCATTCTGATTTTGTTTCTATTTATTTATAATTCTTGGAGTGGCGTTTATTTTTCTATTCGTTAATTTTCTCGCAGGTGGGTACAAATGTCAAGCGAAACGAGTACCGATAAATACAGAGAGAGAAGAGACACCGCGTCCGGTGATGAGGACGACGACGAGGACGAAGATCGAGAACACGAAAAAGATGACGATGTTGAAGAAGAGCTGAGGAAACCTCAAATAAAATCAGAACGATTATCACCGTGCGAGAGTGAAACGAATTTCCATCCTGAGATTTCCGTCAAAGCTCTACCCGGACTTCATCTAACTTTTAATCTGGAGGCTGGAGCGTTGTTACCCTTGGCTATAAAGTATGCACTCGATTTTTATTTAGAAAACTTTTTTAACTAAGAGTGATTTTTTTTAAACTGAATGTGATACCGCAATTTTTTTAACGTACTTCGAATACGAGGAAGCTGATGAGAATAATTTTTTTAGGGGTCGAGTGATGCACGGACGACATTTTACATTCAAATCAATTCTCTCCCATTCTGCCATAACGATAGTGGCTCCATCGGTGACAGGAACGCTTGTGACAAGAGAGAAGCCTTACGTAGTTCAAGGTCCATGGCTGCAGGTTTTATTGCCTGAGGATCTCACAGAAAAGATGGCTTACGAATTTCAAGTCTTGAATTCTCCAGATCACGTAAGTTTGAATAAAACTTTTATTCTCCTCCCTAAGATAAAGACTCAATTTTCATTATTTTTTTTTATTTTAAAGCTTGCTCTTCCAAAAACGTTTACGTGGCCTGAACACAAACTCGCCATCACGATCGTCAACGACTGACCTCGATTTGAGGATTCGCTATAAATTTTCATCGCAAAATTTCCTACAGTGCCTCACACAATGGTGTCAAAGTATTATCTAAATTATCCTACGAATAATTTTGTATAGAACATCCAATCATTACTTCTTACTATGTTATCTAGTAAATTCACGAGCAATCTTATTTATTATCAAATTTTAATATCTTGCAACTAACTGCAAGTAATTATTTTTATTTCACGTTCGAATCTTACTCATTATTTTAGCGGTTAAACAAATTTTGACATCCTTTTGTACGGAATTTTTATTCGTAGTAAATGAAAAATTTAGTTACATATTTTTTACCATTAGATTTATTTATGAAAGAATTATTGAGTTGAGATCAAATTGAAAATTAGAAATTGGATTTGTAAATAATTTAAAAAACATACGTGTAAGAAAAATACGATGGTTAACATTTTTTATATCGAATGTACTTGAATTAAACGTTGTTATAAATTTAATAAAATTTGTATATAGAAAATCAATGTGGAATTATTTTTAAAAATTCAAAACCTTTAGAAATAAAAATTTTTTCGTCCGAGACGTTTATTGTTACAGATCACTTAACAATACAAAATAAAAACGATTTAGTCGCAGGATCGACAGGACGAAGATGAGGCGGATGATTTAGCGAGACGACGACCACCAATTTTTTTCCTAGTTTGAACTCTCGGTTTTTTTCTAGTCGGAACTTTACTCGGTGGATTTGGCAAACTACGTTGCGATGTCACAGGAGAACTTGTCGCTTGAAAAAAATTTATCGGACTCCGGAGAGATCCCGTTCTCTGGTAAAGAAATTTATAATTCATAATCCAATAATATTACACTTAAATATTAAAAAGAATGTAAAAAATTTATAAAATATCTGAGCAGATAATTAACTAGATGAATTGTTTTTATTTCAGTTAAATTAATATTTGATTGATATTTATTAATTGTATTTATTCACCTTTTCCAGGATATTTAGGATGAGTTTCACAGCCACGATCCATAGGAAAACAACCATGCAAGCAGCAGCAAAATCTTCAACGTCCTCGCACTTTATCGAGCTAATCAAATTGACGATGCCGCGGAAAACGTTGAGGAAAGTTTGTATCGCCTCGATGCAGAGGTCCCTCAGGAAGCAAAGGATTTGGAAACCCAATTGCAAGAGAGCAATAACGAGTTCGAGCAATCTGCCCAGGAAGTCGAGAGTTAAATCGCAAACCACTTCACACGTGTCCAGTATCCAGTTGACGATGCCGTTGGCAAAATCCATGAAGCGATCCGACAGATCCGACATCTGTGTTCGCATTCTGTCTCACTTTCGACTAGCTCGTTTTCTTTTGCATAATAACTAATTTTTCGATCAATCCATGTCATTTTTTAAATATTCAATTAATCGGATTGTAATTTTTTTGATCGAACTTAATTTGCTTTTTTCACATTTCATTAGAGTCAAGTATTTTTCTGAAATGCGATAAGAATTCGAATATCTTCCTGCTGCTTTTTTCAAGATAACCAAAAAATTTCTAATGACATTGATTTAGAACGTGAAACGTAAAATCTGTGATTTTCTTCTGTTTTAATTTTGTTTTCATTTTTGTATTTTATTGTATTTACACCATTTTTAAAATTATTCTGATAAAATGTTTAAGGTTGAAAAAATTACAGAATATCTTTTTTTAGACTTTTTATTTTCATCGAAGAATTTTCAATCGGTTAATATCCCGTTGTTATTCATGTGAAATTCGTTTTTCCAGGTTCAAGAAGTTGTCCAAAGAATCAAGTAAAATAACGAAGCGCGATCGACGTCCAGCCGGTAATGAATCCACAGTTTATGGTAAACGCAAACCAATTTTGTCTAACGTTTTCTCCTCGATTACAAGCGTCCGCATCACTGCACGATTGGACACAACCACGTACGTACCTTAAATTCAAATTTTCTTTTATTTTTTTAATAATTTTTTCTATTTTAACATAACATCAAAATTAAGACAAAATATGAAATTTTTATAAAAAAATTTACATACTTATCTTCGTAGTAAAATCCACCACAATGAGACATTCTTATTAACTCCGAGTCCGCGGTAAGAGTTCCGCTATCCAGAGCGCAACTTCGAACCATCAAAGTTTCTCCAGTTTCATCTATATACATTTAAAATATTTTATTTCGAGAAGAAAAATTAATTAAATAATTAAATATTTAAAACAATATTAAAAATTAAATTTGCGTTAAATTAAATAATTTTTATTTAAACAACCGTAAACTCCGTCGAGCTTAATGCAAGCTGTGGCCGGAAAGAGTCCGTCGCGATCTTTTCTCCCTCCCTGGCATGGAGATTCGAAAAATTCGAGGCTTCCGTTATTATGAAAAGGATCATCGCAAGCTTTATTGTTTCCGCCGATCGAAACACACTTAAAACAGTCCAGAGCCTCTCCTAGAATTTTTTCAAAATAAACATAAATTATGAATACTTAAAAATTTTTTATTCATTTTATAAAATATTTTAAAGAAATTTTTATCATTCATGATTTTACTATCGTGATAAATGTTGAATCAATTTTATAAAACGTATTTTCAATTTCAAACATTTCAAAAATTTTCCAAACTTTCCTTTTCAAGATAATTTTTCAAAAAATTTTTTAATTTCATATTTTTTAATTGCAATTTTTCTATATTTCTATTTTGAATATCTTTAAGAAAATTTAATTTAAAAATGCTCACCTTGTCTAAGAAATTGTAACAGAACCATAGAAAGAACGAATATGTTCACGATTCCGAATTGCCGTTTAAACATTTTATCAAGATAAATAATAATTTAATTTTAATAATTACGATAAACTCTGAATAGAGATGAAGAAAAGTCTTTTTGGATGGCAGTGAACAGCGTCCATTCCAGGTAAGATAAAACTTTTCGATATATTTTTCTAATTTTATTCAACCCGATACTTGACAAGTCCTATTTTAGTTCTCTGCGAACCGTTGACCCGATATCACTCAAATGTATGTTGCGGTTGCTCAGCTGCTCGAGTTCGCAGGTACCTCGCTGACCATTCGAGCCGATGTTGTGATTCGTCGTAACCAGGGAGACATAGAGCAACGCCACACTTACCGAGTTATAGAACGAGCACCGATCATCACCTACTTACGATAAACTTTTTCGCACTGTAATTTCCAAAAACCAAGAGCCAAACAACATAAATCGCGAGTACTCGTCACGACGAATTTCAAGAGCCGAATGTCCCTTTTTCCAAGCTTGTATACATCCACGCTGTATATTCTAAATTATATAAAATCCATATTTACATGGAGCGCGGTCCTGTGCGACACGCAACGGAGCTTACAGTTTAGCTCCGATTACGAAAAAAGCGTTGAGACCGTTGATTTTTGTCCGTTCGAAATGATGCTGCGCACGAGCGAGAGCGCAGCGTTAGCGCGAATTCCGATTGGTTCGCGCTTCCCCCACCCCGCGAACTAACGACGCTATCTACCGGCCGCCGGCGCTCAGTCGATGCCCGCCCGCGCACCGCGATGGTTGTGTGTGTGCGGGCGGTCGTTACGTATCTTCGGGTCCTTCACAACTACGATTCTACTAAATAACTTATACACGTAAGGTTTGCTTAAGATGAGGTTTTCCATTACCCTCGAGCCGCTTCAATGAATACTTCACGCGATTCGACTCTATATTTTCTCTTCCAACATCATACTCGAGCGTCGCGTGTTTCGACTTGCGAACGTTACGAATTTGGATCACGATCGTTGCCTGGAAACTTAATTCCGTATCGATTCGCACGTGCGTGGCAACTTTGCAGATTTTCTGGAATTACGGTTGCTGTGGTCGAATACTCGAGAATTGAAAAAGTTTTCGAGATCACGTCCTGAATTCTCATATATGTAGTTAAATTTTTACTTTTCTACCAAAATCTACGACCACGATTTTTTTCTTTCAGAACGAGATAAATATTCTAATTTTAGGTCAATTTTTGATGAATGCTTAAAAAGTAAAAAGCGTTCTAAATATACGGAGACTATACTGTACTTATCTATGTTTACACTACTTTTTCCAAACAATTGTTTTAATGATACTAAATCGTCGAGGACAATGTGCAAATTGTGTCACAGAGGCTTACCCAGGGTTGGGCATCAATACGAGACCCTCGCACGCAATTTTTAGGAGCGCACACGATTTCAATGTGCGTGTACATAAATTGTATAAACTCTGACACACTTATTCTGCTCTATTAAGCTTTTATTTCGTTTTAAAAAAATAAAAAGCAGATTTCCATTTTGAATTATCTTCAATCATCTTTAATTCATGTTCACTGGTTTTTTTATCGACTTACAATTAGATTTATTACTTTATTAGATATGCTTTAGACTCTTTTTATCCCATAATATATTATTCATAAAAATTTGCTCCATATGTCCCATAATTAGACTAATTTGAGATAAAGGATGTTAAAAAAATTCTAGGATTATTGAGTTTCGTCACGCGAAAAATTCGTATTCGTACGCGGGCTAAAAATGGAAACGAGCTCGCAGCGCTCTCCAGCTTGCCGTGTCAAATTATGGAACTACACTGATTATCATTCGAGCGCCCAAGCACGATAGTTCGTGCTTTTGGCCGCCCGAGGTCGCTAGCCGTGTAGAACTCGTCTCCGTGTCTGTCTCGCGATTCCCGCAGCGCTACCGCTGCGCCAGTGATAGTTTGCGATGTGATATTATTGCCTGTTTGATACTTTTCGTTATTCTCCAATATAAATATTTTTGCGAAATATGTATCGGTCAATCGCGAATCCATGCAGCTGGCTCTTTTTGACGTGAGGTGCCGGTTATCCGTTTCACCGATATTGACGACAATCAGCGTGTTAACATTGGAGAAAAGAGTGGCGAACAATTACCGCGAGAACGATGGGACAGTCGTCGAGCAACACCGGTCACAGCGGTGAGTTAACTAAGTAAAACATGTACTCATAATAATTATAATTGTAATAAAAATAATGATGACACAACTCTGGACGAAACGGCTGATCGTAACAACAAAGATTTCGAATTATCGCGGAGATACGAAATCCTTCTGACTCAACCGTTTAATCTGGTCGTCAACCTCGTTCAGATTGCCCTTGACGTGTGTCAAGTTTGCCGCTCTACCAAACAATCCTTTGGTGATTGAAAATAACTGTTCGTTCAACTTGCGAGCACGTAACCTCGTCAGGATCTGTTCCATTTAAAAAGTTCTCGGCTCTTGTAATTTATATTTTGCCCTTTCCGCCTCATCAACTAACTTTTCGAACGTGCTTATGATTTTTGAGGTTAGGTCATTCGGTACCAGAACGATTTTACGATAGTAAAATTTATACTGTGAAATAAAATTCAAAGCGCTTCATGACTTTTAAATGAATTTTATTCCGTGTTTGTTAAAAATACGTGCGACTCCGTCAAACTAAGAATTAACCTACTTAGAGCACAGAGAACTCGTTAACTCGTTAGCGAAGCTTTTCATCGAGCGTGCAAAAGTAAATGCAGCTGGAGAACGCGTTCACGGAGAACTTTAATAATCGCGAGCTAGCAAAACAGCGCACATAGCGATCGATCAGCTGATAGCACTGCCATGATTTTTTTTACGTACACTCCGACTTTGAATAATTAAAAACATTTTTTTTCAATGCATCTTGAAATTAGAACGATAGAAATTATTAAAATAAACTATCAAAAGGAGAAAATATACCGATCGAATGTCGGTCGACCTTCAAATCGATGTGCAAATCTAAATTTATCCTAAAATAAAAAAGTTATTTTTTTGTAGATTCTTAAAAATTAGACGTTCCACATGCTCTTCCAATTGTTTTTTTTTCGTGTAAACATGTTGATATATTTATACATATGTGCCGTTGACCGGTAGCCGGTAATATTGTCAGGGTGGAGCTCTGTCCCCGGCTAAAAAGAAGCGCATTGCGGTACTGAAGTCAAAACTGCAAACCTGTGGGAGTTTGCACTCACTCGATAATCCACTTCGAGAGCAAAAGTTCGGTGCGGCACTAAAGTTCACTGACCTGCATCCAAAAATGTGTTATGTACTTCAAGCTCAGCCGATAAAACAGTCTCTCTTTTTTATAGTTTCTGTTGTCGCCGCTAGATCGCGCGGCTGTAGTTTTCGGTTACACGTACCGTTGCGCTTCGAAATACGGAAGCGTCGAAAAATATCATAAAAACCTATAAATTATGCATCCTGTGAAGAAATAACTGAATCTCAATATTTTAATAATTCTGAAATGATTACCTAACGGACAAAAATAGAGTTCACTTTCGATTTCTTCGTATACGTTTATTTTTGTTTATCTCGCGAAGCGTCCGCCAGTGTCGTTTACACACTGACCGCACATGCGGTTTTATTCTCCGTACAAAACGCATGAGCGATCAGCGGCGAGAGTAATTACCTTCGTACACCCATCGAGTGGTTTATTAGTTTATTTTCAATTCAACGAGAACTCGTGTCATTTCTTCTCCCGCCTCCTGAGAAAAACACTCTTCACTCTCTACATTGTTCGAGGGTTCAAAAATTTACGAGACGTCTGCATATGCGCCTGGGTCCATTGAGGTCCGAGTTATTTGGAAAATGCCATGTGTTCTTTTCGTCGACGAAAATAAATTTGCGGAGGGGAGAATTTTCGGCGCCCGGTGACAAACGTCGTCGTGACGGCGTTCGGACGTGACAACGCGGTGTCACTAGCGTCACGCTCGGCGCGTCCTCCATTTCTCCGTATCCCTCCCCCACTAACCTCTCTCCTCCTCTCTCCTTCGCGCGCTTCCTACCGCTATCGTTTTGTTTACGTTATGGAAGAAGGAAGTCCGAAAGACAGCTATAATACACCAATATATATTCGGTATAGACGTGCTGCGTTCAACAGGACGAAAATTAAGGCCGTCCAGTTACGTTTTACTTCCTTCGAAGTCGCGAGTATTCACGAATACGAGAAACGACTACGAAGAGGCCGGCAAACGGGCAGCTGCACACTGGCCGCTGCTATTTTCGGTCTCGGCCGTTTCCCCGTTCAACATATCTGCCAAGGGGTCTCCCATTTTTTTTTCTTGATTTTTTCCCCTTTTCTCCCTTGTCACCGTGTCGCGGACATTTTTTTCGCGAGTGTCGCAGACTGTTAGAAACGGAATTTGGTCGAATTGAGGGATTTGAAAAAATGTTTTGTCATGTTTTCTAATTTTTGATTATGTTATTGGTTCAGTGTTTTTTTTATTAATCTCGTTTTTGTGCTCGTACTTTAGTAAAAGAAAATTCAGTAAAATAAAATTGAAAATTAGTGAAAGTATGAGGTCAGGATGGGGTAAAAGTGGACGAGAAGATTTTTGGCAAAAGTCTCGCGCGAATAAAATCGAAACCCTAATGTGATATCTCGATCGTTTCTATTAACGTACGTGTCGCGGTCTATTCCGGTTCGTCTCTCGCTCGTGTTTAGTATCGTCCCGCCTATGCTCGCTATCCTCGGTGCAACGAGCTACGAAACGTTGCAGATTCGCACTTGCTGCTTTATTCTTAACTCGGGGAGCCAGAGGGTCACGAAAAAGTAGAAAGAAGAGACGGGGAGGATGGCAAAAAGGATGGAAACTGGCGTAAGTTTGTTCGCTACTGACGTCAATTGGAAAAGGTTTTGGGAACCGGTGCCATGACCGCCGCGTGCCACAGACACTCTTTTCTCTCTCCCGCGCTATCTCCGTCTCTCTCTTACCTGCTCAGATACGAACGGACGGATTACTGTGGATCTGAAAAATAACAAATAAATAAATTGAAAAAAAAAAAAATATTAGTATTTACCTTAGATTTTAGGTGATGTTAGGTAAATGTATGCAATATTATAATAAAGAATTATTTTTATTTTAAGAGATTGACGTATGAATTTATTGCTCTCATTTTTGCTGTTGCCCAAGGTAATTATATATTTATTTATTGATAACTTATGATCTCGAGGAAGAGACGCGAAATACAATTGAACTTATCACGGTTTTCCATTTTTACTCATAAAAAGATCGAGGTAAACTCGTTATAAAAAATCTAAATTCCATCTTTGTAATTACCGTTCTATAAAAAGCAAATTATAGAAAAAAATTCTTAGGATTTTTTAAATGTGTCAGGGGATGAATTTTTTATCGAAAAAATAAAATTACTATTCTTTTTTTAAAACAAACCTCATGGGTCTGAAATCTAATAAAAATTTCTACATCATAAAAAAAACAATTAAAAACTTTTAATGAAAAACTAAGGAATCTCACATGCAATCCTATAAAAAGAAAATATTTAAAAAATTATTATGAAAAATCTTAAACTCGTCAATCTTAATAATAAAAACTCTGTAAGATCGTCATTTAACGAAAAATATAAATTTTTGATAGAAGGGACTGAAGAGCCATGGAAAAATTGGAATAATGACAGCGTGAAAGGAAAAGAAAAGGAAATATGGGCGAAATTAAGATGTGGCAGTATAGGTAGACCAGGAAAGAAAGGGGAAAAAGGATGGAGTTGTAGAATTTGTAATACGGAGAATGAAACGCTGGAGCATTTATTAGTGTGTGAAAAAAGTCATGAGCTGATGAATGAGCAAGTGAGGAAATTGTCGGAGGAGTTGATAAAAGAAGTTGGGGAAGGGAATGTAAAACAAAGACTGATAAGACTAAGAGGAGAGGTAAATACAAGGATGTGCAAGTATTTCGAAGAAATACAAAAAGCAATAAGTAATAGAAATAGAATATAAGAAATGTACTAGCCGAGACGTTATTCCATGAGTATATAAATATAGGTAAAATGATGTGACGAACATTGTAAAAAACCTTATGGTTATGCAAATAAACTACTACTACTACTACTAATAAAAACTCTGTAAATATATTTGAGAAAAAAAGTTAAGTCCTTGCGTTCCAGTGATGCGAACTTCAACGAGATTAACTCCCGGACCGGGATGAGTGTAAAGATTCGAGAAAGGGTTGGACTCGAACACGTGACAAAATTCTCGCAGTCTTCCTCGATCTCGAGCGAAGCGCAACAGCCCCGAAAAACGGGACGCAAGAATTATTCGAGGGCTCGTATGTCGCAACGAAGACGAGAAAAAGGTGAAGAAAAAAAAGAGTTTAAACTCTGTTGCAACCCTTTCGGGGATCCCTCGCGGCTTTCTTCCCCTTCTGGACGACCTTAATCCTCTTCCTCGAGGGTCGTTCGGGCTCGTTCGACGTGTCAACTAATTTGACGTATGCTCTCTCGTCTCCCCTGGACACTGTAATCGCAGTTCTGGCATTTTTTTTCACCCTTGTAGCGATTTTTTTCTACTTTTTTTTCATCGTCGCCCCCGCAATTTGAGCGATGCGATCCTCGCGTTGAGTCTGCGTCCATTTTTACACGCTCCGACGAGCATTTTCCCACACGTCCCATTACGGGACGCTCGAACGAACACAAAAATTTCTTTTTTCCGTGCTTGAAAAAATCTCGAAAAAAGGGGTTTCGATTTTTTTTACGCTCTGGAATGTCCAGCATTTCACGAATTTTAGCTTTGACGATTATGAAATTAAAATCAAGCAAAATGAATAAAATTAAAACCAAAGAAATTAAAATTAAAATATAAACGAATTAAAATATATAAATTCAATTTTATTAAATTAAAATTAAAATATAAACAACTTAAAATTTACAAATTTAATTTTATCCTTTGTTTCGCAATTTCAACCACTCCAACTTTTTTTATTTATCTCCATTCGTTTCATTCCCTTTTGTTTCAAAATTTCTCGTAATTTCTTTCAGCGTAATAAAAATTAAACTGGCACTCTAATTTTCGAATCCTCTTAATCTGTCCTACCGCGTACCAGCGTATCCAAAAAAGAAATGAAAAATCCCTCGAAGACGAGAGCGAGAGAGTAAAACAGATAAGAACGAAGAAAAAGAAGAAGAAGAAGAAAAAAGAAGAAATCGTTTTCGCATCCCTGGCCGAGGGGTGGGAGAAGCGACACGCGCCAGGCGCGCTGTCGCGTGGCTCTTTTATAACGAGGAGAGGGAAATGAGAGAGAGCTGGAACGCACACGGAGATGTCTGAACGAGAGAAAAGAGAGAGAGCTCGACATCCAGAAAAAAAAAATGACAGAACATCGAGAAATATAAAGAAAAGACAGAGAAAAGGCGATGGAAGAAGAGAAGAAACAGAGACGGAGCGAGCGCTTTAAACACACATCCTTTGTAAATTTACAAAGGAAGAGGAAAAACGCGTATGTGTTCGAGAGACCGATGGATCGTCTCGTCAGACTCTGGGGTGCGAGCGAGACGAAACTTCGCCGAAAAAAAAAGAAAGAAAGACTCTTGGAAGAAAGAGAGGGAAATGCCGGCACTGGCCACCTGCCTTCTTGCCACGAATCGGCAGATGTGCAGTTTAGCCATCAGCCTCTCTCTCTCTCTCTCTCTCTTTCTCTCTACCTTTTTAGTTTTATGCTCACCTCTACGTATGCACACACGACGAGAGAGTCGTTTTACGCAGTCGCGAGCCAGACGGAGACGGAACTCATCTCAGCAACTCGATCGCTGAAGAAAAAAGACCGTCATCTCTCCTCCTCCCCTCCTCGATCTCTCGTTTTTTCTCTATTTTATTACCACTCTTTATATATTCTCGTTTTTCAAATAATTTACCTCCGGCGATCCTTCAAGCTCGAGCCACGGATCGTTGTTATTTATCAAACTACCGTATTTAACTCTAATTTAGCTTTCTTGATGGTTCTATTCGCAGTTTTACTACTTTTGCTCGTTTTTATTATGAGATTGGTCGGGAATTGCTTTATTTTTTTGGGTAGAGAAAGGTGCGTTCAATTAGTTAATTAAATTTATGATTTGGTAATTTATATCGATAATAAATAAATTTTTGGGGTTGTGGATCATGCATTAAAATGTGAATCATTTAAATTATTCTACTCTATCTGGCACAGAATTTTTTAATTGGTATCACAGGGTACATGATAAGATAGATAGATAGATTTATTAAGCCTTATTTATTTAAGATTTATTAATTAGGATAAAGCGTTAATCATGGATTCACATCTTGATAACAAATCAACATCATTTAATTACAATCACAACATAATACGAAACAAAAATTTACTTCATGTTTCCTATATTTCACGAAAAACTACAAAATTGCAATCTGAAGAGTTCAATACAAAATGTTTTTAAAACCATATCAAAAGTAAAACTCAATTTATTTACCCTATAGAAAAAAAATGAAAAAAATTGATGGAAAAATATTTTGCTTTGATTATAAAAAAATCTTTGAAACTCTATTTCGGGGGAGTAAAACTCGCTGTGATAGCGATGCACACTGAAAATAATGGATACGTGAAGGATTAAAAACTACAAAATTGCAATCCAAAGAGTTCCAACCACTACGAAATATTTTCAAGACCATATCAAAAGTAAAACACGATTTATTTACCCTAGAAAAAAAAATGAAAAAAATGTAAAATTAAAAAAAATTGATGGGAAAATATTTTGCTTCGATTATAAAAAAATCTTTGAAACTCTATTTCGGGGGAGTGCAAAGCTGGCTGTGATGGCGATGCACACTGGAAATAATGGATACGTGAGCGAGAGGGGAGAGATAAAATATTTGAGGGTGGAAGCGCGGAGATGTTCGGGGGCGCGATTCGGCGCAGCTGCGGAAACTGCGAGAGGGTTCGTTGCGCTTTGGCATCGTGGATGTGAAAAGGGAAAGACAGAGAGAGAGAGAGAGATAGGAATATTGTGGGAGTTCACGTATGAGGATGGCCGTGTACGAGTCAAGAGGCGCATGTACGTAAATTCGCATGTGCATTTGGTCTTGACCCTCGCATGGTATCGATCCTGCGAGTACGCAGCCTCCGGCGTATGACAATTATATAACTAATTGGATGAAAAACGGAAGGATGTGCATCGAACGTTCATCAATTATTTTCTCCATCGAAGCTTTTACAGTTTTTACTAACGTTTTTTCACGTTCTTTTGATTATCACGTAACTGGATATAAAAGAGAAGCAAAACATGTAAATTGATTTATTTCGAGTTTTTGATATTGGTTGATTTGTGATTTTTTTATCATTATTTCGTTTTGGATTTTTACAATTATGGTAAAAGTAAATTCTTTATATTTGTTGAAAATAATTCGCAATCCACAGCGATGATAAGAAAAAATTCGAATTTGTTTTAATTTGAAAAAGAAAGAGAATAATGTCTCATCTTACGAACGTCACATTAATAAAATTTTTGTATTGAAATAAAGTTGATTATTTTTCTCTTAATCGAGAGTATTTATTCTAAATAACGCGTAAGCTCTAACAATATTAAATGGCGAATTTTTAAAATTTGTATTGTCTGGCAATTTCGATAATTCTATATAATTACCAATTGAAAAAAAATTGAAGAGATTAAAGTTTGTATTTCTCTTTTGTATATAATTTTAAAAAATTGAAGTGTCCCCTAAATTTTAACTTATTTTTTTGGTGCATTTGGTCTTGACCCCTGGACACTATCGATCCTGCGAGCTCGCAGCCTACCCGTGTGACAATTCTATAATTGTACGAAAAACGAGAGGAAACACCCTGAAATTTTGACAATTTTTGCCTCCCCTAATTTTCAATAATCTCTCTCTCCCCGAAAATTTCAAGTTTACAAAACAAGGGGGAGTTTAATTTTGGAAAAAAAAATAAGGGAGAAAGGTTTCTGTACCCAAAATTCGTGCATCAGGCCGCGACTGTGAAGGAACAGCGAGCAGAGCCTGTTACCAAGTGAACTTCGAGGGTGGAAAGGATCCGAAGCCCTCGACAGATGTGTGTTGAGAATTTTTGGTGCCAGAGACAAGAAAACGAGAAAAAGAGCGAGAGAGAGAAAAAATGAAAAAATATGAGAACGAGACGAAGACACCGAAAAATAAAAAGAGAGAAAGAGAGAGATAAAAAGAGAAGGAAAAATGAAGAGAGAAAACGAGAAAGGAATATGATGAAAAAGACTGAGAAAGAGGAAAAGAAGAGAGAAAAAAAGAGGCTCGAAGGAAAGAGAGCGAGAGAGAAAAAAAATCGAGAGGCAAAGGAGGAAGAGGAGAGTGGCGCGTGGCTGCTTCCCTAACCTTTCTCTCTTCAGGGCACCCTCATCTCCCGTTTTTTTCCCCCCTCCGATCCCCATTAAGCCTCTAGGTTACTCTGAACCTTGGATCTCCGTACGAGATCGTCCAAAGATCCGTTCTCTTTTTTTTTCCCTTTTCGTTCGCTTCCTCTTTTTGCCTCTTAGTTCCGTCCTATGGCAACTAACGGCGGATCCTCGCGGTTTCTTCTACTCATTGAGGCCAATCATGATTGAGCAATTATCGAAAATTAGAAAAAAACGGGAAAATATTGAAATATGGTTTTATATTTAGGAACTGTAGATAATTGTGAGTTTAGAATGAAATTAAAATAAAAAATGTTTTTTAATAATAATTGAGATAAAAATGTTTAAAAAAATGGTAAAAAGTTCTTTTTCGGTAGATAATTTCCAGGTTAGAATAAATGACAGGAAGTAAACAATAAAAAAGATTTCATTGAAGAAAAATAATGTTAAAAAAACATAAAAAAATTATATCTGAAAAAAAAATTTTAAAAAATATTTTGAATTTAATTTTTATTAATCCTTGGTGATTACACACACCAAATGACCACGTAATGGTCACTTGGGACGTAATTCATCCACTCACTTTGATAAACAATAAACCATTTAAAAAATTTAAAAAAAAATCTATTTTATATTTAAAAAATTCCAAAAAATGACTTTTTCACAAAAAGTCATATAGCCATATCAATTTTTACTAAATAAACAAAAATTGCTAAACTCATAAAAATGTATTCACCAACATTCCAATAACTCTCATTCGCTAAATTCGAAATTCATCTCTCAAGATCAATCAGCTGCCATTTAATTATTCTCCCGATACAGGCGGTAGGGAAAAAGTTCAAGAGCGAGCGAAGACGTTTTGCATGGAAGAGGGGACAGTTCGCGAATTAAATATATACGTGTACGAATAATATAAAAAAAAAAATAAATGAAAAGGATTGGAAAAAGATGTGTGCGCGCGCTGGTGGCTGCTTCGAGAGGTTTTTTGGTATTGTTGATCAAACAATGGCGTCTGGCTTGCTCGTCGAGTCGTATTATTACGCACATGCTTCTGATTATATTTTGTACGCGTATGGGCCGATAAAGGCGAGAGTGTGCGCACGACGTGCGTGTATATAAATGTATTATAGCATGAGCTTCGAGCCAGTACATCTCAGCAGCGGCAGCAGCAGCAGCAGCAGCAGCAGGCAGCTGACATTCGGTGCGACTTTGATGATGAAGCTGCGAGAGAGAAGCACCTCCGGCTGGCAACAACGACCAACGCACACCTTCTCCCTGGTCTACATCGATCTTTGCCTTTTATTTTTTCTTATTTTTTCCTCCTCCTCCTCCTCCTTCTCTTGCTCGCTCTTCTCTCTCGTTCCTCCATCCAGCTGATCCATTATAAAATATTCCCCATTAATTGATCGATTTTCCCCCCGAAGCTCGTGAAGTTCTGGGATGGGAATTTTTTTTTTCGAAGGAAGTTCTGAAATTTTTAATTTTTTCGAGTCAGCTGATGTACGCGGTAGAATGTTCATCAATGCGTCGATTTTCCGGGAGGTGAAGATGTTTCGGTGATGAGAAATTTCAAAAGCGTGACAAAATTTTGGTTTCGGAAATTGGAAATTTTTTTTGAGTTGGATGAGACATTATGGTTATTTTTTTGGTTCATTAGTTTGAAGTATGAATTAGTAATAGATCATTTTTTGGAAGTTGATGAGAAATGAAATATGAATTTCAATTTTTTTTTGACGAAGAAATTGCATGCATGTAAATATCTCGATGAATCCGAATTTTGAAGAGTCTTCGAATAATCGCAAATACGACTGGATTTCTAGTTGGAAAATAATGAAAATGAAACAAAAATCATCGAACGTTCATTTTTTAAGGATTTAAAAAGAAATGTCAAGACATACGATTTTTCTGCACTTTTTTGTTCC
Source organism: Cremastinae sp. B BG-2022a (assembly GCA_030522605.1). Taxonomy (NCBI): domain Eukaryota; kingdom Metazoa; phylum Arthropoda; class Insecta; order Hymenoptera; family Ichneumonidae; species Cremastinae sp. B BG-2022a. Next base: position 41,012 of record JAPYYX010000289.1, on the reverse strand, counting down.
ATCCCAAAATATTTCCCACGAAGTTTTCACAGCGATTCGTAAAATTCACAAATATTGCGTGAACATTTTCTTCGCATCTGGTGAGCAATTTGTGGCTGAAAAAACGTGTGAGAAAGTAGCGAAACCGTACACATGGACGGTGAAAATCGTGAATTACGATCGCGAGTAGAATTTCGTCCGCAGCGTTTTGTTCTTGTCAAGGATGAGAAAAAATTCGTAGACCGGTCACAGAGAAAAAGGACGAAACGGACATATTGACGAAACGTGTTGAGCATGAGAGTAAAAATTTTATATTACGGTCGAGAGGTACAGCGAGAGGTCCGTTTTTGACCCAGCTGGCATTTATGGTCGCAGAAATGAAGAAATCGTCCTCACAAACGAGGATGCAGATGAGACATTTCGTAAAGGTAGGAAAAAGATTGAAGTACGAGAGTGAACATTCGACACCTGGATGACACATGTGCGTCCACCCCGAAACACACGTCCAAGCGAAATTCTCTTTTCTTCTCAAAAACATCCTGATTTTGCCGCATCTCTCTTTTCACCCTTTTCTTTTCGTTCGACGATTGCCACGTGTAAAACGCGCACGCGTCATATATTTCCCATTTTCCACGGGGACTCAAAAAAATATGCCTTGCAGATGTTTTCAGATTTCGTGTCTTTGATGGATTCGCTACTCTTTTCTTCATATTATTCAGATAAAAAAAATTCTGAGTTGCGTACCGAATGTCGAATTTAGAAATTTTTCAAATTTAAAGTTTTAGAGTTATTTTTATTCGAAAAATAAAAAAGGTAAAGTTACTCCATAATTTGTAGGATGAAGTTAATAGTTTGTAGTCTTTAAAAGTTATTAATTTTTTATGGACTTTTTTCTTCATATTTTTGAGATAAAAATTCTCAGTTGGGTACCGAATGTCAAATTTAGAAATTTTTCAAATATCTATAAAGTCATTTTTATTTAAAAAAATAAAAAATTTAAAGTTAGTCCATAATTTATAGGATGGAATTGATAGCATGTAATATTTAATATTTATCAATTTTTTATGGACTTTTTCTTCATATTTTTGAGATAAAAATTCTCAGTTGCGTACCGAATGTCAAATTTAAAAATTTTTCGGATATAAAATTTTAGAGTTATTTTTATTTGAAAAATAAAATTACTCCATAATTTATAGGATGGAATTAATTGCTTACAATGTTCAAAATTTATTAATTTTTTTATGGAGTTTCGAGCAAGATCATGATAACGTCAAGATAAAAATGTTATATAAATGAATGATTTTAATTAACAATTTATAATTGCAATTACGTAAAAAAGAGTTTTTTTCTCGCACCTGGCTGTATTACTTTGTACAAAGATCAAAAAACACGATCGAAATTAAAATGAAATGCAGCTTCGATAAACTCGAATTCTGCGACAAAGTATGTTGTTCGTTGTTTTCGGTAGAAGATTTATGACCCCATGAAAATTTTTATCTCACTTGACAAACGCACATTGCTTATTTCTCTTCGCCAAAATCGGTTTATCGGAGCTTTCTCCGGCTTGTTTACGTGAATATATTTATTTTGAGAAGAGGGAACACCGATAGGGCGATTTGCAAGGTGCGATCGATGCTCATCGATGTGTGCTCGATTCTCACTTTGAAACTTTTTCAGTCGAATTTATCACCATTTTTTCTCTTATCTCGCTGTGATAAATAATATTTTGACCGAATCGCAACAAAGTTTATAATAAATTATTACCAAAAAATTATTCCTTCAATGTCATAATTTAAATTAAATTTTATTTATTTTAAATATTTCACATTTTAATCCTAAATTTTCCGTACCTTTCGATTCTGCTTTAAATTAAAAATTAAATAATTTTTTTATTTAAAAATTGTCTCAAACGTAATTAAAATTTTTTCCTCGTTCCATAATTCATATGCCATTGAAATAAATTGCAACTCGACTCAACGACTTTCGAATCCTTTCATATATCGTTTTCCTCCCCTCACACTTTTCGCTTCTCTTAATTGTTCGTAATTCGTAATCTTGTCGCACAGCACACGAGCTTTCAAGAATTGAAGTAAGGTGTATCGCGATCGCCGCGCGGAAAGATAAATACGTAAAGGAGGGACGCGTGCGTCTTGCATTCTCCGCGAGATGCCTGGAAAGTCGATTGGTTCGAGGCACGCGTACGCACCTGCTGTTTTCAGCTCCTGCTGGCCCGAGCCACCACCATTTTTATGCCTCACCGACGTACATGCCCATGCCCAAGTCTTCCAAAAGAAAACTACCACGTAAGCCATCGTCGCTCCTTTTCTCCGGCTCTTTTCGCTCTTTTCTCTTTGTCGCCGACTTTACGGTCTCCCCAGACTTAAAAAGACTCGATAAAAGCCCCTTAGGGGTCGCTTCAACGTTTTACTCACTCTCACTCTCCGTCTCGCTCTTTTTATCTTCCTCTGTCTCTGTCTCTCTCTTTTCGTTGATCGTACTTACGAATTCTTCTCCATATAAAACCTTCGTACATTTTCTTGTTCACGATTAATTACCCTTTTTACCGTCAAGGTGACGTTATTTCTTCGTTCCGCGCTTTTTGTATGCGTACGAAAGAGATCTCTCGAACGATTTTCAAGACCGGAAGATTGAAAAAGTACGACTTCGTTTTCGTTTTTTGAGAGTACAAAAAATTGTTGGCCAATTTTAAAAACTCAAAAACGCAAAATTCGAATAAAAAAGTTTAAATGTTTTTTTTTTCAAATGATATTCATGATAAATGAAGATCTCTTGAACGATTTTCAAGACCGGAAGATTGAAAAAGTATTCACGATTTCGTTTTTTGAGATACAAAAAGTTGTTGCCCAGTTTTGAAAATTCAAAAACGCTAAATTCGAATAAAAAATTTGAAATGTATTTTTTTCAAATGATATTCATGATAAATGAAGATCTCTCGAACGATTTTCAAGACTGGAAGATTGAAAAAGTACCACTTCGTTTTCTCTTTTTGAGAGCATACGAAAAATTGTTGCCTAGTTTTGAAAACTCAAAAACGCTAAATTCGAATAAAAAAGTTGATAGGTGTATTTTTTTCAAATGATATTCATGATAAATGAAGATTTCTCGAACGATTTTCAAGACTTCAAGATTGAAAAAGTACGACTTCATTTTCGTTTTTTGAGAGTACAAAAAATTGATGGCCAATTTTAAAAACTCAAAAATGCAAAATTCAAATAAAAAAGTTGAATTTTTTTTTTTCAAATGATATTCATGATAAATGAAGATCTCTGGAACGATTTTCAAGACTGGAAGATTGAAAAAGTACCACTTTGTTTTCTTTTTTTGAGAGTATACAAAAATTGTTGCCTAATAGTTTTGAAAACTCAAAAACGCTAAATCCGAATAAAAAAGTTGAAATGTATTTTTTTCAAATAATAATCATGATAAACGAAGATCTCTCGAACAATTTTCAAGACCGGAAGATTGAAAAAGTATTCACGACTTCGTTTTCGTTTTTTGAGAGTATACAAAAAATTGTTGCCCAATTTTAAAAACTCAAAAACACAAAATTCAAATAAAAAAGTTGAAATTTTTATTTTTTTCAAATAATATTCATGATAAATGAAGAGAAATTTTTATAAATTTTCTATCAATTCGAATTTATTAGCACTTTGTGTTAATTTTGACACTTTTGCTTCTAAATTTATTTAAATTATAAATTTTATTATTTTGAATTTTTTCGTATTATCAGCAAATATTTTTCGTCTTGAATGACAGGCCGCGGACGTAAATCCGACCAGGAAACTTCAGAAAAAAAAGAGCTCTCGTGTTGCAAAAGTTTCACGATAAATCAACGCCGACTTTTCGCGCTGTTTTCCGTCACGTGTTCCTCGATCTGACGTTTCGGAATATTGGGCTCGGTCTAAAGTTTGAGAAAATGACAGTTGGCAGGCCAATAACTCTCTCGCCTCCTTTTTTATCTCGCTCTTTCTCTCTCGCATGCTTTTTCTTCAAGACGTTAGAAGGCCGATTTAAAAGTCTCGTGAACAGGTCTCCCGCGAGATCGCAGTCAGCTGTCGCTTCGACTTTTAGCCCCGTACTCACCGGCCGAGGGAAAACTCCCTTCTATTCACGCTTGCACCTTAGCAACCGAACGTTCTTCTTTTCAATCCACGATATATATATATGGTCTACAAGCGTGTAGAAAGCGAACAAGAAGACGAGAGAGAAAAAACGTCTTACGTAGTCGTGTCTGGTTCAATATACCTGCGAACGTGCCTGGATTTATTTTTGAAAAAAGGAAAAAAAAAATCTCACAAGTGTATTCTCAAAATACAATTTGATGAAAGCTTCTCAGACAGGGATTGACTACATCATTTTTGTTTGATTCTTTTGATACTTGAGTTGGCAATTTTTTTTAAAATTTTTCATTTTTTTTCGAATTTTTTTTTTCCAAATTTTGATATTTCGATTATTCGATTATTTCGATAAAAAAATTCGATTATCGATCGAAAAAATTAAAATTAAAATATAACACTTATCAACATTTTTTATTGAGAATAATGAAATTAAAAAATAGATTCAATAATCGAATACAGTAATTTTAATTCAATAATTAATCACGTAATTTTATTCATAATTTAATATAAAAAAATTAAAACTCATATGAATGGAAAATAAGAAAATCGGATCGTGAGACAGCATTCGCGGAGTTCCTACCGTAGACGAATTACAGCTCGGAGATAAAGCGCGAAAAGACATTCGTTGCTCGGAGGATTCCAGAGTTCCTTATCTAAGCCTGCAGAGCGAGAGTAAGTACGCGGATTAAATAAACGCCCTCCTTGTATACGCGCGATACGGCGAAGAAAAGAAAACGGTACGGGGTCAAAACTCGAAAGACGGTCTTTATCTGCGTACATGCGAACCGTAAATTATATACTCGTGTGTTGTGTGTACCATACAAGAGGATATGTATGCACATAATAACAACAATAATAATAATAATGATTCGAGTAAATTGATGTACAAACGAACCGCTGTATTTAAATAGCTGATAACGCTTTTTCCTTTTACACATGTATTTGATATCTGTAAATATTCTACGTGCATTATACGGTCCAAAAGATTTTATCAGCTCGTGCAGTCGACAAAAATATCTTTTTTTTCCGAATCGCTCCGACAATGGACAATTTTTGATATTTTTCGATTATGGGCTCGAAGAGTATAAATCGTGGAAAATATTTGGGAGAAAATCAAAATTTCAGAGCGTGAAATATATTTTACGTCGAGAATTTTTAAAATATTTTTTTATTTTATGAATATTAATTTATCTAAAATTATTTTTTAACGAATTTTTTTTTAAGCTTGAAAAACGTTTACATTTTTTGAAATTATATCTTTTGTTATAAAAATGTCAGAAATTAAAAAATAAAAAATTCTGGGATAATTACTTCAAAAACTGAGAAAATGAAAGTGAAGAGTCTGCTCAGCGTATTTTCCTGTCAAAAATCCAAGATTGTCAATTCGGCACGTGTCTTCGAGACAGCGTGTCAGAATTCGAAGGAAAATTGTGAAAAAAGGAAACAAAGGGGTTACGCTCCTGGAATAAAGTTCTATTCAACCGCGAGTTCTTTTTTTTCTCTCCATTCATGAAATGAGGAACGTGGGCGGTAAAAATGGCTACGTGAATTAAGAAAAGGAGAGAGATAAAAAATACGGCGAACGTGGGTGAATGGACAGACGATTCAAATCTGAGAAGCAATTGCAATCGACACTTTCGTACATTGACCACGTCAATAGGCAACGGAATATCTGTCCCGGTGTGGGTTATAGTGCTTCGTGTTTTCTGTAAGTGCGTCCAAGTCACTATGGAGAGTAAAAGTGACCGAGCTCTATTACCAGGCTCGATATTCAAGCTTGAAAGAAAGTAAATGTATTTTTCTCAAATCTACAGGGTGTCTTATCTTAAAAGAAAATTTACTTATCATTTAAAAATAAATTTTCAATAAAACGAATTCACATTAAATTCATTAATATATTAAAAATATCAATTTTTAAAAAATAATCCGTGAAATTTTATTTCTCTTATGAATTAATTAAATTCATAGCTAAATATTCTCGAATTTAAGATCTAATATAATTTTGAGTCTAGATCAAAAATATTTTGATGGTGATCTATGACATGAATTACATTTATTTTGAATAAAATGAGTTGAATCATAGATTTGGAGTTTCAACAATTTGATTTCATTTTTGATGAAAATATTTTTTATTCTAAAATTTTCGAATTTAAGATTTAATATTAATTTTGAGTCTAGATAAAAAATATGTTGATGATGCACCATTCATGATATGAATTACATTTATTTTGAATAAAATGAGTTGAATCATCGATTTGGAGTTTCAACAATTTAATTCAATTTTTACGATGGAAATATTTTTTATTCGAAATGTTTTTTTTTCGGAATTGTAATTTGATGAATTGCTCAAAGTATATTTATAAATAATTCTTGTTCTGACACCTAGTATACATGAGAAGTGTCGGGCAAAGAGATGCGTGTCCTCTCATTGGATCGAATTGACTCTCGTTATGAAATGATTGGACGGGTCACAACGAGGTCAAGTTGCTTCTTGCTCGCATATTAGAGAATTCAATGCGAGTGTGGGTGTCGTTACATTTACCTTTCGCAGTCGGTGTGCATGACGAGGTCTGTGTGAGAATTTTCCATTGACAAGATTCTCCTTCAAAAGGCATATCGTCACTTGTATCATTTATACTGAACGACTTGCTCTATTAGCATAAAGAATTTGTGATTCAGTTGTAAAAATTGACTCAAATTTTTTAAATTAAATTTTTTCTAATTTTTAGATTTATTTTGTATATTTTGTATTTTCGATTTATTTGAAGTCTGTGAGAATTTTCTATTGACAAGATTCTCCTTCAAAAGGCATATCGTTACTTGTACCATTTATGCTGAACGACTTACTCTATTAGCATAAAGAATTTGTGATTCAGTTGTAAAAATTGACTCAAATTTTTTTAATTTAATTTTTTCTAATTTTTAAATTTATTTTTTATATTTATAAGTAATTTTAATTTTATTATATATTGTGAACAAAATTAGAAAGCGTTTAAAAATATTTTGACATATGTTGAGTTTGCAATTTTGTATGAAATTATATTCTGAAAAAGTTGCGAGCACGTGCCATCAGAGAACGAAGATGACGTTCGGTGCAATTTTTGACAAAGATACGTGAAGTCGTTGACCGAGAATAAAAAAGAATGGGAACACGCCCATTCTTATATTTTTTTCTCTTCCCTTTCTCTAGTCTGGTGGACGAAATAATCTCATTTCGTAGCATGTGGCTCGCTCCCGGTCAAGAAACGAAGAAACAAAACGCGAACACGACAGATGACGTTCGATTTTTACTTCCATCTCGATACACGTGTAGGAGAAAAAAATTCTTATTCACGGGGAACCAATTTATATCATTTCCGTTTTGTAATTCCGGTCAGGATAAAATGAAATTTACTTGAATTAAAAAAAACTGTAAAAATTTCAACCGTTATTAATTTTAATCATATTTATATGTAAAAATTTTAACAAAATTGAATCCCTTTAAAATTTTTTAGAAATTTTAACAAAATTGAATCCCTTTAAAATTTTTTAAAAATTTTAACGAAATTGAATCCCTTTAAAATTTTTTAAAAATTTTAACAAAATTGAATCTCTTCAAAAAATGTATCCGAGTCATATTTTTCACTTACGAAATTTTCTTTAGATTTAATCCTCAAACGCTGATCATAGCATTCATCATTGCATCAAAAATTAAAAAAATGATTTAGTCATTGAAACGAAAGTTCTTTAAATAAATCGAGAAGAAACCTTAAAAATTTCAAACATTATCAATTTGAATCATATTTATATCCAAAATTTTAACAAAATCGAATCCCTTCAAAAAATTTATGAGAGTTACATTTTTCACTTACGAAATTTTCTTTAAATTTAATCCTCAAACGCTGCTCATAGCATTTATTACATCAAAAATAAAAAAAAATGATTTAGTTACCGAAACGAAAGTTCTTTGAATAAATCGAGAAGAAACCTTTTGCGGATTTGGCTGATGGTAGACAGAACGAGGGGCGGAAGGAAGTGCGGGAGAGAAGGACAGAGTAGGAAGGAGGAAGAGGGGAGGGCAAAGGAAGACTATGAAGCAATCTCGCTTCTCGGGCAAGCCAGGCGTGTCTCCGTTTCCTTGAGTCGGCTCATGGAGACTTCATCGTCGCTCTTTCCCGATATATATTCACCTTTACCCGAGAAGCCTTATTTTTTTCTCGTCGTTATCCGTTCGTTTGTTCCTCCTCGTTTCATCGGTGCAAAATACTCTTTTGTTCTCCGCAAAATCTCACATCAAAGCCATCCTTAAGAAAATCACTTTGAAATTATCTTAACACTAAATTTAATCATTTTCGCATTTTTACTGAGAAACGTCAATTCGTCGAATAAATTTTAATTAACGACTATTTGAAATTTAAAAAAAAATTCTGTATTGTCTTTTAATATTTTTCATTTTTTCATACAAATATAAAATTGAAATTGTAGTAAAAAATATTTATTAATTTTTTGGTTCATATTTTGAGTTAGATAAATTTTATTAATTTTTTTACTCTTCTCTATTTAATTTCTTCATTTCCTGAGGGTCGAAATGAAAATTCAGGATTTTTGTTTCAAATTCTGCCTTTTCAGTCGAGAAGCTAGAAACTCGAGGAAAAACAAAGTAATGTCGTTCATGTAAGCGAACTGTGCTAATGCACTTTGAAATTATCTTAACACTAAATTTAATCATTCTCGCATTTTTACTGAGAAACGTCAATTCGTCGAATAAATTTTAATTAACGACTATTTAAAATTTTTAAAAATATTCTGTATTGTCTTTTAATATTGTTCATTTTTTCATACAAATATAAAATGGAAATTATAATAAAAAGTATTTATTAATTTTTTGGTTCACATTTGAGTTAGATAAATTTTATTAATTTTTTTACTCTTCTTTATTTAATTTCTTCATTTCCTGAGGGACGAAATGAAAATTCAGGATTTTTGTTTCACATTCTGCCTTTTCAGTCGAGAAGCTAGAAACTCGAGGAAAAACAAAGTAATGTCGTTCATGTCAGCGAACTGTGCTAATAGCACCTACCTAGGAGGAATGCTGGCAAGGTTATGCACACGTAAAAACACCCCACTGCAGGAGTGCGTAACGTGGAACGGCACGTACGGGGTTACGGATACGGGTTACATTATATTCACTCTTGTACTCGACTCACTGATAAAAGAGAAACGAAAAAGGCCACAGGAGTTAAAAATGCTTTCAAAAATTTCGAAGAACGAAATTGCACGAAAATAAAAATTAGATATTTTTGTCGAAAGTTTCATTTTTATTCAAATTTAGAAAAAATTAGTAAATTTAAAAGTAAATGGAAAAAGTAAATGGAAAAAGGAAAAAGTAAAGAAAAAAAAAGAAAAAGTAAAAAAAAAAGGAAAATAAAAAAGGAAATAGTAGATTCAATTTTTTGATTATAATTTGCAATTTTTTTTTGATAAATTTTAATGTAGAAGAATTTTTCCAAAGCTTTTCAGCTTATTGGAAAGAGACGGAAAAATTTCATCGATCTCGATACATGAAAGCATATATCGCGATCAATTCCGTGAGAGGAGAGTGACACTTTGAATCCCAGGCAGGAAAGACGATATCTTCTGTTCCGTTTCGCTCGACTCCTGCGCACCTCCAGAAAGAGACGGATACGAGGTTATTTTGTTACGGTGAGAGATTTTCGGGCACGCCGGGAGCTTCCCCACCGTTACGAACGCATTTATACAAAAAATTTCATTCATCCGAACTTCTTCAAACAAACGAAAAAGTATGACTGAAAGTTCCCATATAATTTTCGAGCTCTTGTACAAATATTTTTCGAGGAAATCGATAATTTTATAAATTCGGTTATTCGATGGAAAAAAAAATCCTGACAAAATTTTCATCATTTTTTACTTTCGAAAATTTTTCCTCAATTATCAAATTTTGAGAAATTTTTTGTTTGATTTTTGAAAATATCGAAAAAATTTGTATTTCTGTATTGGAAATAATTCTAAAAATAATTATTGTTTTTTGTTCCTTTGATTACCATCGAGATAAAGTTTTATCTACGAAACGCGACTACACGAAAAAAAAATTGCTTCAAATGCAAGTTTTACAAGAACAATATTTGTGAATCTCGCACGATCGTAATTTCGCTGACATGTGCAATTCCAACTTTGGTCCTTGGAAGTGGATGACTGTAATTTCTACATAATTCTGCGAATTCTTTTTTGACATCGTTTTTTTTATTCTCAGTAATGTTAATAACGAAAACAAGTATCAAATTTGTTATTTCAATGTCAATTATATCATCCTTCAGTTTTTTCTAATAATTTATGACGAATTTCATATCCTCATAGCAACAAAATTAATATTTTATTCAATTTATAATAAAATTAAACAAAAAATATAATTTCAGCATTCAAACATGAAATTCGATTTTCCACCAGAATTGTGAATAATTTTCCCACAAATTATTTCAAAGTTTTGATAATTTAAGATGAATGAATAATCCACCATGAATTGAGAATAATCAATTAAAAAAAAATTCATTAATAAAAAAACGTACTTGACTTCAAAACGGAACACAAAAATAAAAAAATTATTTCAAAAGCCAAGAAAAAAAAATCGTATGCGCGATCTTCCTGAGCTCTCGAAAAATTATTCATTAAGCATCTGTGGCGATCTCTCTCCAGCGGGAGAGGGAAAGAAAGGAAAGAGGAGAGATTAAAAAAAGTAATTGGCGATTTCGAATTAAGAAGGAGAGGTTCAGAGGCGAGATGTATAAAAATGTATTGGTAGTAGAGGGCGCTTTTGATGGTTTCTCGTCGATTTTATATACGAATACACGTAGCGGAAGGAAAAAAAAAGAGGAAGAAGAAGGAAAAGGAGATGGGAAGCGCGTACTCGATATGTGCGTGTCGAATCGCGCGGGGGGTGAGTCGCGGAAGTATTAGTGAAGAGCTCGAGAGAGGGAAAGATCGGGAGAGAGAATAATATAAGAATATAAGAGCGCAAGGGAATGAGAGCGTATAATAAGGAGAAAGAGCTCAAAGAACAGAATATTAGAAGGAAAAATTTGCGATTTAATTAAAAATCGAAAATTAAAAATTAAAAATTTTTTTTAAAAATATTAATAAAAAAAATTATAGCAACAAATTCAAAAAACTGTAAAAAAAATAGGGTGGAGAGGAGGGGGGAACTTTTTGTTCTAAAACGGTAGAGAGGCGTTCGAATATGTAATTTAATTCGAGGGAAACAAAAAAAAATGTTTTTTTAAAAATATTTTTTATACATTTTTTTATCCTTCATTTTTTTATCCTTTTATATCCAATACATTTTTTATCCTTCAGTTCAAATTCAGATTCAAAAAAAATATTTATAACGAACTCATGATCTCTCATCGTGAATTCATCTCACAGTCGCCATAGATGAACTTACCGTGAACCGTGTACAGCGGTAAATATTATGCTGATGTGCCTCATTTGATTACGAATCGTTCACGTATTTTACAATTCCTTAATCGCTCAAGGGTCAAAATATATCCCAAATACAATAACGATTCTCAAGCCAAAAATGACACACATCAGCGCAATATGTAATAAAACCGTTCATCCCCTTCCAAAGTTCATCTCCGTTTAACTGAGATGAATTCACGATGAGCGATCCGCGAATTCAGCATTCCCTTGAACGGGCATGAGGAAAAATTAAGGACAGAGAACGAGAAAGTAAATGAGATATAAGAGAAGCGAAAAATAAAAAAATGCGGAGAGCATAAGAAAGTAAATGAGAGACTAAAATTAAGAGTACGAGAGAGAGAAGGAGAGAGAGAGAGAGAGAGAGAAAGAGAGAAGAGCAGACAGACAGTGAGGTTGAGAAGAGGTCGGTACGAGCCCGGTGCACGGACCAGGTAAGCCCGGCAGCTGTCCACCAGGTGCCTCGCGTTTCCCTCATTTCTCCCTCTCTCTCTTTCTTTCTCTCTCTCGCGATCGAGTATTCAATACTCTCGGAACTTCCCCGTAACGAGTGCCGAAGAGACAGAGAGAGAGAGAGAGCGAGACGAAGAGGGAAGATACAAACATACAGAGGAAAAGAGAGAGAGGGGAGAAAACGAGGCTGCGTTTGTGTGAATGCGATCCCATGGGGTTGACCGTAGTGGTGGGGGAACGAGAATCCTCTCGGAGCTCCGATTGGTCGATGGCTCGCGCCCTTCGCTCAGATACTCCAACGCGCACCTCCGACGAATCGTCAGTCTAGCCAGGCTGCTCGGTGAGGAGCCATCGGCCTGTCGAATTATAATCCCGGACCTTTCCTCCCATCGCTATATTTTTCACTCCGAATCGCAAACTCGCGTTCACGCATCGCTCGTTTTCGGTCCTCGACGTTTTTGACGTTTCATTAATATTTCGAGTCGCCGAGTGTAGTCTCATTTTTCGAAACGATTTCGTACCGATGATTTCAAGACTCGCTTGAAATCCTTCGTGCTTTCATTCTCGTATTCACGTGTGGTTTGGTTTCCAAGGATTAAAAGAGTCGTTTGAGGAAAGCCCCGCAGAGGGCAGTGAAATTTTTCTTATTAAAAGGGAAATAAAAGGATTTAGTGAGATATACAAAACGGCTGCATTTATGGGGGTGTCCGGAGAGTGCGCGGTCAAAGGTGCCGGCAGCAAGAGCAGCCAGCCTTGTCACTGCTGCGGTAGTCAGGTCTCGGGACTCGCACCGAGTCTCTCGAGCATTCATCCAACGGATCATCACATAAATCATCGCCAGCAGCAGCTCATGCAACGTAGCCATCCCCAGAATCATCAACAGAGCCATCATCATCAGAATTCACAGGGAAAACACGCCGTTGAAAACGGCCACAATCAAAATAACGATACCAATATACTAGCGCCGCTCAGGAGCAAGATGAAAGTGCTCAAGAAACTCAAACGAAGAATGGGCCTTGGTGAGTCCTATCTCTAATCCATTTGCCCTCATTTTTCTTTGCATCATTTTCATCCAGAAATTTGTGATTTCGTTATTTGAGTACTTTCGTTGAAGAATTGATGAAATGCGAATTGTAAACAAACGAGATCATGGATTCGATTCCATTGGGAATGGGAATTTCATTCGAAATCTGGACCACGATGATTTTTTGCTTTCATTCAGGAATCGAAATTTGTGATTTCGTTGTTTGAGTTTTTACTTTCGTTGGTAGTTGCGATGATTTCGTTGAAGAATTGATGAAATGCGAACTGTAAACAAACGAGATTATGGATTCGATTCCATTTTGGGAATGTGAATTTCATTCGAAATCTGGACCTCGATGAGTTCTAATTGTATTTTGATTTTGGATTTTTTATCATTTCGTACTTTGATGTTTAGTTGGTAGTTTCGTTGACTTCTTACCAAGAATCATTTAGATACGAATTGTAAACAAACGAGATTATGGATTCAATTCGATTAGTTAGATGAAAGTGTTCAAGCTCGAATGACGAATGGGCATTGATGAGTCGTATTTGGACTCTGCTTTCCTCTTTTTCAAGTATATTTCATCATTTTTCATCATGTAGGAATTGAAATTTGCGTTTTCATACCCTGAGCTTTCACTTTCGTTGGTAGTTGTTCATTTTTTAGCAAGAATCATCAAAATACGAATTGTAAACAAACGAGATGATTTGACATTTACTCTTTCGATGTACCAGAAGTTTGAATGTATCTTAGAATTTCATTTTTGGTAATTTCATTAAAGAATTTTAGTGAAAATATTAAACTCGATTTACCACATTTTTCGAATTTCTGGAATTCGAGTCAGGATCGATGAAATTTTCTATATTTTACTTTCTACCCGAGTGTAATAATTCCAATGAATTAAAATTCCTGCGTTGATAAGAGATTGTTGACAACGAGCAGCGATCGATTATTTTTTTGAGGTCAACGAGGAGAGCTTGATGGAGCAATGAGCTTGATGGTTGGCCCATCGTTTTTTAATCTTCGTCTGTAGGAGGAAAAACGGGATAAAAGGGAAGATTGCGCTTTTGTGTTCGTCCCAGTTGCGGAGGAACACAAATGAGAGAAAATAAGAAGCGGCGAGGAGGGAAAAAGAGTGAAAAAAAAGTGGAACCTGGCACGTTGCCAACATTTAAATATACAACGCGGATGTGTGTACTCCGAGAACGAGACGACGACGCCGTTGACGACGATCGTTCCGAACCAGTCTCGTGCCGCACTCTGTCGACCTGTATTTTATCTCGCTTTACGTCTAGATGCACATTACGATCATGCATTACGCGATTACTCATCGGTCATTGAGGCTTTTAGCACATTTCTTATCGTTCTCGTAGTTCGAAGTCTATTGTCAATTATTCATTTTTTTAAGTTTTCATTAAATATATTTATTTATTATTTTTACTAATTGCAAGTTCTTAATTAAAGTTTGAATAAATCTTTTTTTTATAAATAAATTTTAGATAATTTTGCAAAATATTTCAAATTTGATGTTTATTTCATTCTTTATGAATTATTTTTAATATTTTATCTATTTTGACGTAAACTTTTTCGTAATTAAATTTTTTTCTACATAGATATTTGTGAAGAATTCCATAGAAAGAGAAAGCAAAAAAGTAGTCAAAGCAGACAAAAGAAGATTGTTCGCCAAAAGCGCCGTTTCTCGTAAACAAACGCGAATCGTAATAAAAATGGGACGAGCCCATATTTTTCGCACAATCGCCACGAGAATATCTTCTTTTATTTTTCTGCAATTTGCACCGTAGTTTGGAATTTCCTTGAGAATTTTTCCCCCTTCGGAACTTGCGTAACGAAGTTCGCGCATGAATGATGCGAAGAAAGCCAAAGAATAAAATCCGTAATCTTAAAATGTGACTAAAGGCACGAACAAAAATTTAGTTTGGGAGCAAAGTACTCGCGAATGGTTGAAAAATATTCTCAAGCCGTACAAATAACTCCGAGATGCTTTTTTCTTTTTATTTACTCCGTATAGCGATTATATTTTATGTGTAATTGCCTTCGTCAGGCTCTGACTCATCATTATTTAATAACGGATCCGGAGATAACGAGAACTCTTCCGAGACTATTTTTCAGTCATATTCTCTCATCTAGGGCCTCCAAATCGCTGCCGACAAAAAGACCAACGCACCGGTCCCCCCCTCGACTCGAAATAAACTCGGCTAAATTTAGATCCACATTTTCTGAGCGTATGAAAAGTAATTCATGAATTAAGACTTGAAAAATATTTCATAAATTTTTAATTGTGTACATTCAACATTTTTACTAATTAAAACATTAGTAAAAATTGTCAAATTCAAAGATAACAAATTTTTCAACTTTAAATATTTTCCTAAAATAATAATCATTTTTCAAATAATTTTATTTCTCAATATTCATCGATAAAAAATATTCAAAAATAATTTTATAAATTTCAAATCGGTTCGAAAATTCTTGAATCGTCCAACTGGATTAATTTTTCAATTTCAAGTGAGATTGAAAAATGGAGAAAAGTAACGTGGATGAAACCGTTTCTCTCTTTTCTTCCGTTGGCAACGCGAGAGGGAATGAAATCACGAAGCCGGAATAAAAGATACAGCAGGAAAGAGAAATGAGAAAACCTGTGACTCGTGCACTTGGACAATCGGACTGGAAGCTTTTGAATTTTCACAAGAGGAAACGAGGGTGGTGGGGGAAGTTTCTTTTCTTCATCTCCGTGCACTTTAAATAGATGAGAAAAAAGTTGCGGTAACGCTCGCTCGGTGTGTTTGTCCTCTTTGTATAAATTGCCTAACCTGTGGATCATTGTTCGACGAGAACAGCTGGTGCCAAGTCGTTCCTCTCCCCCCGCTCGAAGATTTTTTCCTCTCTCTCTCTCTCTCTCTCATCGCCATTTCCATTCTCAGTCCTTTAGGTATCGAGGGAGATTTCTCACAAGCCTGGAAACAGCTGACGATTTTTCTGACCTTTAAAACTTCGATTTTAAGGACGAAATTCACGTTTTCATGGGCGTTGCTTCAAAAGCACTTTCCTGCGTCCCTTGCCCTCGTAGCCTCCTCGGCCTGGCGCAGGTTTTTGAATCTCGGGAGACAGAAAAGGATGCGATGAGAGATATATGATGGACCAGCTGCTCCAAAGTGCGTACGAGTTGTATAGAGAAAAATTGAGGATTCCAAAAAAATCCTGGAGAAAAATTCTGGAGGATTTTAAACCAAATCTGCACTTGAAAATTTTTGTTGTTTATATTATTGTTATATAGGAAATAGTAATGTGATGGGATGTTTTATGAATTGTGTAAAAAGAGTCTGGAGAATTCCAAAAATCCTGGAGAAAAAAATTCTGGAGGATTTTAAACAGAATTTGTACTTGAAAATTTTCGTCTTATTTATGATTATTATACACGAAATAGTAGTGTGATGGGATATTTTATGAATCATGTAAAAGAATGTGGAGAGTCCCAAAAATCCTGGAGAAAAGGTCGAGGATGAAATTTACGGAAAAGACGAATCCGCACTCAAAAATTCTTCTTTTTTTTTGTTTACGCATGATTGTCCTGTTTATTTTCTCTTCTCTATACACTGGAAATTCCTGGTTTCGTCATATCGCGGCTCGTAACATCTGCAATCGTTTCCTCGGAGATTTAAGTTCTGCGAAAAAATAAATAAAAATTTCTCTCCGGTGAATAAGATTTGGATACTTCTCGAACTTCTTTCGGTCAGAAATTTGCATATTTTTTGTTAATTGTTTTTTAAATTCGACTTTTTACTTTCACTCGTACCAGTCATCACAAAAAAAAATCGTTTTCATTCCAATTTTCAAAAAAAATTTCCAAACTGAAAAAAAAAATTGATTAACAAATTTCGTTTCCTACAAAAAAATTCGGTAATTTACCAAAAATTCCAATACCAGGTAATTAAACTTTTTCCTCAATGAATTGAGAAAATTGTATAGATTTAAAAAAATGAGTCTCTAATCCGGATTAGAATGACCCAAGACCATTGGAATTAATAACTATAAAGAGTAACGATCGCGATAAACTTTAATGAACAGGTACGAATGGACTGTAAAAAAAAAATCTCCCAACTGGACGGTGTGTCACTGGCGTTACACGATTTCTCATTGACTCTCGTTTATTCTCGGAACATAGACGTATATACAATTATTATCATTATTTTTTTACTTTTCGCTTGGAGACGCCGATGAATCACTCGCGTGGCTCGGACAAGTCTGCGATGCGAAAACAACTCGGGGAATAGCTCGAGAGCTCTTCGGATTAATCATGAAATCATTTGCAGAATGCTAGAAGGGGATCCAAGAAAAAAAAAATAACGAGCGAAAAAAAAATCGAATCCAAACAAAAAACAACATTATCAATTAAAAAACAATAAATATCCAATAAAAAATAACATAAACAATTTTAAAAAAATAAAAAAAAAAACAAAAAATAGATAAAATCTCACTAAACAAATTCTCTTTATACACAAATTGCGGAAAATCCACGAAGAAATGAAATAAAAACAGAGTGTAACTGGCGAGTGTACTTTCCAAGGTTCACGAACCCGCGATCAGACGGTATCTTTCTCTTACCTCACATCGCTGTTTTTTTTTTTTGCTCCTCGTCGTTTTTCTTGCGGGTTTCTTGGCTCTCTCGTTCGCATGCGTGTGACGTCAGCCAAGAATAACCTGTCTTTGTTCCCACAGGCGCCGTTTGACGAACCGGTTTTCTTATTCCGTATACGTGCTTCAATATACATCTATATATACCATTCATTTTTAATACATACATATATGTATATTGTATATATATAATAAACATGTATACATACGTGTAATATATATATATATAAATGTGTATATTTTTATTTGCACATATACATATATACAATACACGTATATGTATTACAAGTACGCGTTATATTGACTCCGAACATCAGCTGTATGTGCTTTGTCCGCCTCTGAATCAGAGCCCCGATTTTCTACATATAGCTCACAATTCCGAGTTCCCTCTCGTTTGTTTTCTTTCCTCGTATATGAGACTAAAAGTTTTGCTGTATATTCGAGTCTCTCTCTCTCTCTCTTTCTTATCAATTATTATAACTTTAACCTCCTTTGGACCGATCTGTTTTCACCGAGAGCTCGGCGTGTGTGTTTTACTTTATTAATTCATTGCGGAAAAGTTGCGAACTCTCGTCCTCGTTCGGTGTTTTGAAACTAATATTTTTTGACCCATTTTCTTACTCGAGTATTAGCGAAATTAAGATAAATATTTTTGACGGTGTTATTTGATTTTTTATTTTTAGTTTCGTGTATTTTAAAATTTTTGGTAATAAATAAATTAATTAATATTTAATGGATTTTATTTAGTTGTAAATTTTGCAAATACGTGGGAATTTCTTCTGTGATGCAAAAGGTTTATAAAAAAAAAGCATAAAAATTTGTGCACGGCGTAACTTCGACGAATTTTCAAAGCCGCTCCGCTCCGTGAACCATGAAGCGCGAAGTTTTCCTTCCTCCGGTTTCGTTCCATTTTATTCTCCTTTCCCCGATAGGAAAGAGAGAATTAGCGCGACGGAGGAAGCCGATATCTTTGACTTTTTCAGGAAGCAGGCTTCGTGAACACAGCGTTCGTGTAAATGAGAATTTTTTACGAAAAATACATTCTATGTTCGTTAAATATTCTGCCAATAAGAAAAATTTGAAAAAAATCATTAAATTATAAAAATTATCAAAATTTATATTAAATTTTTCACAATAAAAAAAATCATTTTATGTCATATATAGCATGCACTATCAAAAATTACATAATACTAATTTTTACCATATAAAAAAAATTATCTCTTTTATAAAAAATTCACTAAATATTAATTAAATATTTTTAATAATTTTTTGTTGATTTTTCTCTAAAATTGACATTGATATTTTTTCGTACGAAATTCAGACCGAGTTTAAAATTCAGTACGAAGGAAAGAGGGAAGCGGAAAAGTTGGCTCTGTTCTGGGCGATACGTTGGACCGGAAGTGCTGTTACCCGAGAGGCTTTGCTCTCCTCTGGCTTCTCCTTCCTATCTTATTCGCATTGTTCGCCTCTTATTATAACGCGTACATGCACGAGCGTTAATGCTACACGTGCTCGATTCTGAAAAAAATGGAATCGTTTCCTGCGAGCGAGCAAAGCGGTTCAGTGCTCCCACACCCAGGCGCGCTTCTTCCTCCTCTATGCGTTCACCTTTATGCACCAGTTAAGTCCAAATTAGACGACTAGAATGTAAAAATAAAAAAATCTTACACGCTTCTTAATAAATTCATTAAAAAATGGTTGTACAATTCATGAATTATTAATCATTATTCATCAAATAAGATCTCACTCTATAAATCAGAAACAATGTAAGAACAAATTTAACACGATTTTATTTATTTTCGCGTAATTTAAAAAATTCAAATCAAATTTTGCTAATAACACGAAAAATAAAAATTTAATCTATCAAAAGTTTTCCAAGCAATTAAAAAAATTTCCATATAACTTCAATAAAATATTTCAATCAATTTTTTTTCCCCAGTGCATTATCGACAATCTTAAAATTCCAATTTTCCCATTCTTTTGTTTTATCTCTCGTATATTATTTTTGTCTCCCTCGAAGACTCTATATTTATCTAGATAAGAGCGGATATTGAACTTGTCATCGCTGGGCGATCCCTTTTGTCGTTTTTTTTTCTCTTCATTCCTTCACACCCCGTAGAATCTTCGTACATAGATAAATGCTCGAGTGCGTGGACTCGTGTGTGCGAAGGTGGTGTAAAAGAGAGCTCTCGAGCGGTTCAAGTGGAAAACCCGATGTGTGTATATAGATTTATGTATGTATACATCATCATGTATAATATATATATATATATGTATATAAAAATGGGGGTTGAACGCAGGGTTTTTCCCGCGAGTGCGAATCATCGATCCTTTTTATCCGTTCGAGGTTCTCCCTATTTGCACTTTGCGCCTCCCTCCTTTCTACCGGCGCCTTTTACAATTCCACACGCCGACACCAAGGAGAGAAAAATTATGCTAAACACTACGCGGTCCACCAAATCCAGCCTCGAGCGAGTCTGTTCGGTTTCGAATTCCCTCAGGATTCCAGCGAATATTTTAATGGACCAAATGTTCCGAAGGATTTTTTATCGCCTCGGGACTAAAATCGTGAAATAAAGATTCTTACTTCGTAGAATAATTTTGTTAAATTTTGTCGAAAAGATAAATTTGTCGTAAAATATTCACAAAATAATATTAAAAAATTATCAATTCTATGATATTATTTCACACTCGTTATCTCACCACACAAAATTAAAAAAAAAATGTTATCACTTCGTATTTCCGGCATTGAGACTCGTATCGCATTAATTACGAAAAAAAAACTCAAATTGGACGAGGAATAAAAAAAATAAGAACAAAAATGAGAAATCATCCGCGTTGAGAAAAAAAGGGTCAAAACGATGAAAGAAAAACATACAAAAAAGAAAGAAAGGAAAGAAGAGAAAAGAAATGCACTTGATCTCAGAGCCCACGTGCAATTAAGTTTCTCGAGTGTGTTTGCTCGTATGCTCCCTGGTTGAACGAAGTCAATGACTGAATGACCGAGAAGATGATTTGATTATGTGGAGCCTTTTTTTTTGTCCCCTATACGTATATACAATTATACATATATACAAATATACATATAAGTATATAGTATATAAAATTATATACATCTTTATATACATGGTTATGTGTACATGTATATACGTAGCTATATACAGCGTTATGTATACATATATACAAATAGGTATATAGTATATAAAATTATATACATCATTATATACATTGTTATGTGTACATGTATATACGTAGCTATATACAGCGTTATGTATACATATATACAAATATACATATAGGTATATAGTATATAAAATTATATACATCATTATATACATGGTTATGTGTACATGTACATACGTAGCTATATACAGCGTTATGTATACATATATACATAGCTATATACATCGTTATGTACTCATGTATATACATATACCATTCATCAATGAAGAGAAATGAAAATTTGAGCAGAGAATAGCATCAACGAAGGGAGTTTGTTAAGGGACTCGTGCGCTTTGATGCTTTCCCTGCTTGTTCTCGCCTCTTCTCTCTTCTCTCTTCGTTGACCCCGCACTTCCTCTCTCGCGTTGCTCATCCATTATCTCGCACGTACGTGTTAGTGCGTCTACGTGACTACCAAGATTCTATTCCACGTCGGGGCTCTCAGTCTTTGCGGTACATATGAAACCGTAGAAAGGAACGTGTTCGTGGGCTCGAGCTGTACATACTCGTATGCGCTCTTCGTTTTTCTTTTCTCGTTCTCCTTATTTTTTTATCTGTTTTTACTGACCACGAACGTTGACCCAGAACGAATGAAAATTCTTATCGAACTTTCTCGAAGTTTTGGGCGTTTTTGATGTTTTGGATTTTATTTTTATTTTTATTTTTAATATTAATTGTTAATTTTTTTTCTTATTTGAGGTTTCTTGACTTTGTTTAAGTGGTAATTGATCTCACCGCAAGATGATTCCTACTTAAGTTTTTATACTAAAATCGAAAACAACTTTCCTCTGCGGTTTTCGATGGAACGCTTTTCCCGAGATTTCGCGTTTATTTCGATTTCTCTCGAGGAAATTCAAGATGATTTTTTGCCCGGAACATCCCGAGAAGGGAATCGCGTGCCCGCTTCGAAACTTTTCCCCTTCCCGAGGTGCATATCCGGTGAATTGAATACACAAACCATCTGTGTGCGTCTTAGAAACGAAACTCTAAAAAAAAAGAGAGAAAAAGGAAGTGAGAAAAAAAAACAAAACAAAAAATCACAAAAAAAACATCGATACCGAATTCGATGCCTCGAAAATTGAAGTTTCTCGTTGATCGCTCTCTCTCTCTCTCTCTCTCTCTCTCTCTCTCCCTCTCTCTCTCACCCCACAAAAAAGTTATTCGGTCTTCAATCAATTCGGGAATAATCCGCGAGCTTGATTGGAAGCGCGGGCGAAGAATTAAATATCGAATGGACGGTCAAGCGAGGAAAATTGCACGACGCGTAAGCGAAGAGACATGCAGACTCTCCGCTGAGGACGCCGGCTTTTGCGAATGTATATATGCAAGTATCGTTATCGACCGCTGGCCAACGACAGCCACCCCCTCGGCCCAGTCTGTGGTTCTCTCTGCACTCTGCTGTCAGGGGTAAACCGGACGACGATCGATCCAGCCCTTCCCTGTCTCTCTCTCTCTCTCTCTCTCTCATTCTCTTCCTCTCTATCACTTTCTCTCTCTTTCTCTCAACATCCTCTCCATGTACACAGATTCATTTAACGTCCGCGTTCACGCGCCCCAACGATAACGAGAACTCCGCGGACGTTTCGGAATTTCGGAACAATGCGATTGAATATTGTGATCGGGACTCATTTTTCGTTTGAGAGCTTTTATCATTATTATTTTTTTATTCTGTCTGATGAAGATTTTATTATATTGATGTGGAATTCAATTTGGAGTTTATTGATTTTTTGCGTCGTGATTCGGTTTTATTTTTCATTTAATATTTTATTGTATCATGCATTATTCAGGCAAATTGTAAAATTACGTATTGTAATGAATACCGAGTACAAATGATTAAAAACATTAATTAAATATAAACAAAAAAGTAATTTGATATTTTTTCAATAATTTAAAAAAAGAGTTAAAAATTTATTTATAATTTATAAATTGAAGAATAAATTAAAATCTTTCCCTAAATTTTATTTTTCATTTAATATTTTATTGTATCTTGGATTATTCAGGCAATTTGCAAAATTACCTATTGTAATGAATACTGAGTACAAATTATTAAAAATATTAATTGAATATAAACAAACAAAAAGTAATTTGATATTTTTTCAATAATTAAAAAAAAGAGTTAAAAATTTATTTATATCTTATAAATTAATGAATAAATTTCTTTCCCTAAACCCAAAAAGTCAAGAGTTGATAAAAATACAAGATCCATTGACTGTACCATAATTCTCGAATTTTTCCGTATATACTCGAAGGTAGAAAAAGTTCGCGAGGGAGAGAAGGGAAAAAATAAATTCCTTTGTCGTGCACGGGGGTACGAGGTGCATTGGCAGTCGAAGGGTCGCGGCGTAAAAGCGCTCCATTCGAGGGATGTAAAAATCCGATGGTGAGGCAAAAATATACGCGCGAGTACACGGGATGAAAAAAAAAAGAGAAGAGAAGGAAAAAGCCGGGGGTGCGTTCGGGAGAGCCAGGTGGTACGCAACGGTTGCTCCCGATCCCGAGAGCCGAGCGGAGCCTCGTCGTCGTCGTCGTCCCCGTTCTTTATATCCTCGCACAGAAATACGACCTTCGACGTCCAATTCGCTTTTCCATACCGAAGGACTCGCCTCCGACCATTTTTTACCTTCAATTTCATTATTTTACGCCCTTCTGACTCTCAGCTCTTCATACAACCAGCAGAACTTTGTCTCTCTGTCCTTTTTTCCCCTCTGCTGGTCTCCCCTCGATCACACGTACGAGTTTTTCGAGTTCCGAAGCAGCTGCAACCGATTTCCCTTCCTCGATGGATTTGTGTCTCTCTCTCTCTCTTTTTTTTCCTTCTTTCTCTCTCTCTCTCGTACTCTCTTATTTTTTTTTGTCTTTTTCTCTCTATTTTTGTATCCTCGATCTCTCTCGTTCTCTCTCCTCATTCGAGGGTTGCACGGGAAGTTACTTCTGGCCCGCATGTGCTTCCAAAAGGAAAGCACATTCGAGCCAAGTACTTCCGACGATCTCTCGAGACTTTTCAGTCCGCCGTCGTAAAAAATATTCTTTCTTTTTTTTTCTCTCCTTTCTTTTTCAAATCTTGACGTGAGATCGTATACGGGAGGATTCCGCTCACGAAAGGTGCACGAGAATTACGGCGACCTCAAAATTTCTATTCGAGGAATCGACGATTCGGGAAAAGGGTTTTTTTATTTTCTTTCTCTCTTCGAGCGCGTGCGGCGAGAGATAAGATTAGATAACGGATGATCGATGAGCGCGATGGGTTTGACTAAGGAATTAGACGCTCTTGGAATTTTTGTTATCAATGGCATTAAATATTTATGACAAATCGTCATTTGTCACTCTCAAGTCGATGATAAAATCGGTCTTGAAAAAATAAACAATTGTTGACTAAACATTTTTTAAATTAATAAGAAAAAAAATCGTCATTGACGATTTTCAACTCTTAAAAAAAATTTTCTTTTTAAATTTCAAAAAATGAATATTTCGAAAAAAACGAATTTCAAAAAAAAAATCATGAACCGACCAAAAAAGGGAGAGCAAATTCATGGAATTTGGCCAAATCCCGAGACAAATTCTGCTGGTTATATGAAGAGCTGAGAGTTATAAGGGCGCATTTGTCACTCTCAAGTCGATAACAAAATCGGTTTTGAAAAAATAAACAATTGTTGACTAAACATTTTCTAAATTAATACAAAAAGTCATTAACGATGTTCAACTCTCAAAAAAATCTATAAATTTTTTAAAAATCTCAAAAAATGAATATTTTTCGAAAAATACGAATTTCAAAAAAAAAAAGTCATGAAACGACCAAAAAAAGGGAGAGCAAATTCGTGGAATTTGGCCAAATCCCGAGACAAATCTGACAAGAGCCCTTCGACAATGAGTCTTCGTCAGGTGGTGGGGGGAAGCGCAGCAAGGGATGAGCAGCTGGATGCGGAGGGAGAGCCCGAAGTGAGTTTGGGCCTTTCGGTAGCACGGGGGACGATGGTGGTGCACTCGAGCACGTGAGAGTGAAAGCACGCAACAATGCCCATCGCCCGGGCATTACGACGGATACACATGCATTATGTTGCTTTCGAGAATTTACTCGTTGCACACGCATACGCGCGCACGCACACACACACGCATATATATCGTCCATCGCAGGCACACACGATCACGCGTATACAGGATCCAGGGCTCGAATATGTAAGGTAGCTAGTCGCGTTCTGAGTTCGGGCAGCGAGTATAAACTTCAGAGGCAGGGCAGCTGTGTGTTTCACCACTCGCCGGGCCGCCAGTCGCTACGCAAGCGTCGCCCAACGCTGCTGTCTCAGAAACGAGCTCCCACGAACGCTCTTCGAATCATTTTCTTTGTTTACAAATTTGAATTTCGCGCCATTTTGTGAATAATTGAAGTCTCGAGAATAATGGCACTTTGGTACTTTGTAAATATTTCGGGTGAC
The DNA here is from genome assembly GCA_030522605.1 of Cremastinae sp. B BG-2022a. Classification (NCBI taxonomy): domain Eukaryota; kingdom Metazoa; phylum Arthropoda; class Insecta; order Hymenoptera; family Ichneumonidae; species Cremastinae sp. B BG-2022a. The sequence goes on along the minus strand of JAPYYX010000289.1, from coordinate 15,645 downwards.
TTTTGATTCGAGGAATCAAATTTTCGAACCGCCATTTTGTCTGTAACTGTCAGTTTGACGTTAGGACGTTTTGTGACATTTTCGCCATTTTGTGACATTCGCCATTTTGAGTTAGAAATCGGTAAACGGATCGAGATTGACGATTTTATTGGATGAATCGTTAGTTTGTGTTAATGGTTCGTTTGTTTTTTTAGTCTTTTCTGGTTTTATTGAAGAGATTCGGTTTGACCTTGATAATTTGTGATAATCGCCATTTTGTCAACAAAATCGTTAACAGGTTCGATCCAAGTACGATTTTTGTTGATCGTTCGCGGTCGCGTCGGTTGATGGTTTGTTTTTCTTAGCGTCTTCCGGCCTTTCAAACGCATTCGCGCGTCTCATCCCCCCACCACCTCGTCGCCACTCGGCCCAGTCGCGCGCGATGGTCTGACGTACGGAGCAGCCGGTACTCCGAATAGATCTTTCCTTTTTCTTTTTTTTTTCTAAATCCGGATTAAGTTTTCTTGACGATCATGATGGAGACTTTCGAGATCCCTCGTGAGAGACACGAGGCCCAGCGAATTTCCGTGACCGTCCGCAGACCGATAAGGCCCCTCACCGTTCGCACGACTATGAGAGTCCCTCGACGGCGGGCTAATAATTCATCCGGTGAGTCGCTCATCACCTGCGAATCGGGCAAACTTCGCACAGGTGTTACTTTATTCAATTCGAACGCCCAACCGTATCATCATTTTTTTAACATATTTAAAAATTCATTTTTAATGCGTGACTTGGACTATCAAGAAAAATTATTATTCATCAACAATCAGCAAATTGTTAATTAATAATTTATTTTGTTTAAATAAATTACTATAATTTTATTAAATTTATCTTTTTTGTTGCTCTTTGATTTTTCTTAAATTAAATGTTGAAAATAGTAATTATTATTTATTAACAACAACAAATTGTTAATAAATAATTGATTTTGTTTAAATAAATTAATTTAAAAAAAATGTAAATTCATCTTTTGTTGCCCTTTAATTTTTCTTCTCTCATGTTTGTTTCGTTTGCTCTGACTTCGGGAGATTTGTACCTGCGATATATACAAGAGACTCGCTCCGTCCTTCATTCATTTCCCATCGTTTGACCCAAACGCAACGGTAAACGAGAAGGGATCGCTCGAGGTATTTCTTTGTTCCTTCTCGTATACGCGCGTGCTTCTTTTCTAAACCTTCATCCTTGCGTCACCATCTCCCGGCGCTTTTCAGATTTTATTATCATACACCGCTTTATGATGAAACACGATGTTACCTCCTTTTTTTCTTATTTACCAACATCGCGACCTCACTATTCATACGTCAATTTTATGACACCTTGCAGTCGACGTCTAAATGGATTTCGGTTCAAACAACGCCGCTAGACTGACATTAGTGCTCCAAAAATGATTCGTTTGGAACATAAAAAAAATAAAATAAAAATTGTCAAAAAATACCATAAAATTTATTTAAAAAATCACATAAAAAAGGAAAAAATAATTTCTATAAATATCTCGTCCATTAAAAAAAATTTTACATGTGAATTGGAGCACTAATAAAAAAGACTTCAATTAAATCTAAATAAATTACAAAATTATTTAAAAAATCATAAATTCCTGAATTTAAATCGATAAATGCTTATGACACAACAAATTCTTACGATATATTGAATGATGTATTTACGATAATAGAAATATTTGAAAGAGGATTATAGAAATGATGCAGTACGTTATAAAATGTCGTTTGATCCTTGTAAATTTATTGCCGACTGGTCTCACTTGTGTTCGATCGATGAGGCGTATCTCAGTCAACCCCGCCGGGAGAGATCGCGGGAGCGCAAACGATCCGCGTGCGAATGCGACAGATGTGCGCTCTCCCGCGTCGTTTCCAAATCGTGCGGTCGGACCGAGAGCATTTCGGACGCAAACGGTTTGTGCGGGAGGAGCCCACATATATATCTACAGAAAAAGAAAAAAAAAGCCACGATAACGCCCCATTGCGGGATCAAGGGAACCCGAGACTCTCCTTTTTCCACCCTCACTTCGTTAATCCGATTGTTCCTCCGGACCTCGAACGTCCATCGGGCAAAAAATAGAAAGAAAAAATATCTACATAAGGCGCTCACGTATATCCTTGCCAGAGCTTTTGTCGCGATGGGAATATGCACTTGTCGCTTTGGGATTTAATCGCTTGTGACTCCTTAACCAGCCTTTGTTCGTATTTTCCGAAGTAACCTCTTAACTCTCCCTTGATGATGCATTTCCACCCTCGTTCAGCTGAAATTCTCGATAAAAAAAATTATGCGAATTTCATTGAATGCGTTTTTTTAATTACTTGCAGATTTTTATTTTTTTGATTTTTTTTACTTCAGTTTTTGCTTCAATACAAAATTTAACTTCAAATTTAAAAAATTTAATTTTTTTGGTATAAAATTACATAAAATTATAAATAAAAAAGTGTAATATCATGTTGATAATAAAATAATGCAAATTTCGATCTTTTAATTACATTCGTACAATTCAATATTTTTCTCTTGAATATTCAAATCGCTGCTCATCATAAATTTGCATCGGAGTCAACTTTCGATTGATTTGAATTTCCAATAAAAAAGCTGGAGCGAGAATATTTCCAAGAGTTAATGAAATGCGTGGAAAAAAAAACTCGGATGTACGTTTTTTCTCACTGAAACGGCATTTTTCGAATAGCGACGCGAAAAATAACATATCGAGCTCGAGCCTCTCTCTTTTTCCCCTTCCCGCGTGCGAGAGGGAACGCAGTATAACTCGTTGAAATCAATAACAATTACTGTAGACAACAAACTGAGATTGGATGATCAATTGGGACCGATAAGACGATCTTCGGACTGGAAAAATCGTTATTAGTCCTCAAGGAGAGAAAACCAGCGAAAAGTGGCTGTTCTATTTATTTCCTGTAGTTATATCTACGGATTTACCGACTTCGTATACCACGAGAATAAGAGAAAGAGAGAAAACGATGTAAGAGAGACCGGAGGAGAATAAACACGAGCGAAACAGCGCAGCGTTGAAACAAAAAGAAATAAAACGACGAGAAATGAAACGAGACGAACAGAGTGGGAGAGAAGAGGACAGAAATAGGACAGAACAAGAGCGACAGAGATGAGAAAACACGAGGAAAAGAGCGAGAAAACGTAGAACGAGAAAAATGAATAAAAGGACAAAAATGAAACGAGAAGATACAGAAAACAGGAGAGAAAATAAGAAAATCAAGGAGAGAATAAAACGATAAAAATTGAGAGACAGAATCAAAGCAAGAATGAGCGAATAAAAATGAAGAAAACAGATACAATGCGATGGAAATACAAGCAAGATAAAGAGAGAAAATGAGAAAAATAAGAAAAATAATAAAAACAAAAATCAAAGACTATAAATATACAAAACGACAGAGACAGAAAAACAGCGAGGGAGAAAATGAGAGAGACAGAGACGGAGGAACAGCAGAGAGATAGAACGAGAGGAAGAGAGAGAGAGAGGGAAATGATTAGAAGAGTTGCATAACCCACATCCAGTCTCGCGTGTACGCTCGCTCGGATAAGTACGAGAGAGATGGAGATAAAAATAGAGGAGAAAAAACGAGAAGAGAGGAAAATTTCCCTCTCTCCTTTTTGCCTTCAGCGCCGAGGGTGGAGGAAGATCGAGGAGAAGTTGCTAGAAAAGCAGATAGATCCTGATCCTAGGCAGAGGCTGGAGTGGGGCGAGAATAGAAGTGAGGTAGCCGGAGTGCGCAGGGAGCGAGCACCAAAGATCACGGCGTCGGGCGTGGGAACGAGCCTGCGAAACTTCTTCTCGGATTATCCTGTACAGTCTCACTTATAGCGAGCTCAATATACGCTCTATTAATACTATAGATATGTATATAATATATATATATATATATATATATATATATATATATATATATGTATATATATATTTGTATACGTATATATATTTATGTACATCTAATGAAAATTATCTTCAAACCGGTGATAAAACCTCGAGGTTACACTTGGAACATTATCGTCCCGACCGCATCGCCTTTTCTCATTTTCTTCGGCTCGTTTCTTGTCCTCGTACTCCTCCTTCAGGAAATTTTCCAGGATAACGATGTCGAGAGTGTCTCTGCTTTCGATCATTTTTGTTCTCTGTGTTTTTTTATCGTAATTAGGTTTCGTATCTCGAGGATGGAATTTCGTGAAGATTCGGCTGTTTCAATTTTCATGCACATTTTGGATTCAAAAAATTTTTTGGAATATTTTTTTATTTTTTTGGATTGGAAATGAGAATAGTGTCTTTGAGGTGTAATTATTATCATAATGAGATTTCATTTTGGAATTTTAGATTTTACATTTCTCTCATTGTTTTCGCATTTTTCCAAGTCTTCCGAAATTGAGATCAAAACCTCCAGGGGATGATTTACGATAACGCGATTTTCTTGATTCATGTCGCAATGTGTGTCACGAGTTTCCCACGCGTTGAGTCAAGAGCGCGCTAATAACAAGCGTAAATGCGTTTCTCGAGACGTCGCTCGCTTGATCACTGAATAAGAGATTTTAGATCGCGGAACAACGGATCATCTCTTTTTTTTACTAACGATCAGTGAATAGCAAACAGCTGATGATCGAGAGCTGTGTCCTCGGTTTTTGGGTACTGATCGATCGTGTCTCTTTTCACGTCGTCGTTCTTTGCTCATTTGGACACAAAGGAAACAGAGAGAGAGAGAGAGAGAGAAAGGGATAGGAGGAAGAATTCTTTCTCTCCATTGAGGCTTTTGGTCAATCTCGCTGTCTGTTTGTACGCCAGATGACTTTCACCGCAAGAAAACTGTCTCTCTCCATTTCTCGATTGTGGCTCTCACGCTGGCTCCACTTTTTTTCTTCTGTCTTTTTTTTTCTTGCTCTTCGACTCATTGAAACGATCGACGTCGATCGCCGTGGCTAATAGATCGCGTTCAACTTACAGATGGTCTTTTTTTTTGTACGGATAGCCCAAATTCTTTGTGTTTTTTTCTTCACCGGTCTCTTTCTCTTTTTTCGTGATAGCCAGAAAAAGAGAAACCACGAACATTAAGGAACAGGAAATGAACAGACGAAACTTTTGTTTACAGCTTAATATTTGGGTCATGAGGTTTTGTTTTGATAAATTTAAATTTTGAATTTTGGCGCCTTTTTTATATTTGAATTTTGAATTTCGCGCGCTTTTTTCACAATTGAATTTCGCTCTATCTGGCGCCATTTTTTTCAAAAGTATACAAGACTGTATATAATTGAAGATGAAAACATAAAATAGCTGAAGCGGAAGTGGCAAAAAAACGAAGAAACGAAGATTTTGTTTACATCTCGATATTTGAATTTCGCGCGCTTTTAATCCAGCTTTGAATTTCGCTAATTTTAGCGCCATTTTTTTCCCAAAAGTATCCAAGACCGGTTGCGCAAGGGCAAAAACAAAAAAGTAGCGGAAGTGCAAGTGTAGAAAGAGAAACGAGGTAGAAGCGTGAATGTGTGTCGAGGGGGAATCGAGCCCGCGAGAGTAAATGTGTACTAGGAGGGATTCTAGGACGGGAAAAGATCGAAGAGAGCCTCGGAGGAGGCGAGTGCATCGCACTCCTCGTTGCACAGCTCTCGAAGATACAGATATACATTCGCGTCCCCGATGACTCCTGAGAGAAGGCGAGTGAGAGCGGCCAACACACCGTGGGAAATATCAGAACGTACCGTTGCCCGCGCGCGAGAATAGTTTCATGACTCCGCGAGACTCTTCGCGATCCTTCATAGCCAACACCTCCGCCCCCTCCCCCTCCGACGACCGTTTTATTCCATCCATTTCATTCCTCATCGCTCACATTTTCCTCTTTCAAGATCACTCGCTCCTCTTGACTGGAAATCCACGTCAGGTTCGGATCAGGCCATGACAAGGTAAACCTTATTTCCATCAATTACGAGGAGCCTGATGTGGTATGTGATAAAGGTGTAATGATGTTCAGAAGGTTAATCTAATGTCAGAATTTTTTCTGTTTGAAGTTATTGAGGAATTTTTTATTTATGTGTTTCGTAAGTAAGGACCTGATCAGGAAATCTTACCTCAGATTGACCTGATTAGTTCCTAGTGAGGACCTGATAAGACAATCGTACGTTGGGTTGACCTGATTAGGTCATGATACGAACTTGATAAGGAAATATCACTTCAGGTCAACCTGATCAGTTCCTAGTAAGGTCGCGATCAGGAAATGTTACCTCAGGTTGACCTGATTAGTTCCTAGTGAGGACCTGATAAGAAAATTCTACGTCAGGCTGACCTGATTAGGTCATGGTACGAACCTGATAAAGAAATCTCACTTCAGGTCATCCTGATCAGTCCGTAGTAAGAACCTGATAAGGAAATCTTGCATCAGCCTGACCTGATCAGGTCCTTACGTCCCCTCAGGAAATTTATATAAAAATTTCAAGATTTCTCCTTGATTTCGACGTCATTCTATCTTTTACGCTCTTTTTCCTCTCAATAATTTTTGCAACATTTTTTGTCATTTTCTTCTCCTTTTTTTATGACTTTTTTTATCTCGCTTCATGTACTTTCCTCCTCGAAACGAATCCATTCTGTCCACCGCGATCGATTCTCTTCCACTTCCTCATCAAAGCGATCGAGGAGAAGAGGAAAAAGTTCAGAAACGATTCAATCGCGCTTTCGACCTGTCAAGTAGATTTCATACATTCTCGACGAGTTTAACGCTTCGTTGATCATCGAGCGTATTCAATGTTTTTCTCTCTACAAAAGGACAAAAATATTTCAACATCCTTCATCATTAATTACTAATCAATTTCATCAGGATTACAATTCTTCATGAATTTCTTTTCAATGCACAAATTAAATACACTTCATCATTAATTACCCGAAAATTGGACTAACGCGATCAATCACTCGTGAACCAATTTTTTTTACAATGTAAAAAAAATTCTTTCAACATTAATTAATAATAAATTGATCCAAAACTTCGTCAGTATTTTCGTTTTCCGGCGTTTACGCTTCTCCGGTTCACGTTCGGATCGATTTCGTCGCTTTTTTTTGGTTTCCCGGCGTTTTTTTTTCGCCTGCGGCAATCGCGGTCGTACTTGCGCTTCCGGCATGCAAGATTTCGAGTCTTTGTCCAACTCTCGGACACTCGCGTTTAAAGTCCTCGGGCCTCGGCTCCTTGCTTCCGTCACGCCGCGTGCGGTTTCCGGTCCCGTTTGTACATACGCTTGGCTCGTTTTCTTCTTTTTTTTTCTCTCTCATTCTCTCTCGTTCTCTCTTTTCCTCTTCCTATATACATGTTAATTCATTCGCACACGATCCTATACCATCGATCCGCGAAGCTCTCCGTTTGTATACACGGAATGAGATAATATTGTAGGTGGGGCCAGGAAAAGGTGAGTTTCGCGGTAAGCGCGTGCTTCTTCCTCCTCGGCTATCGATATTCCCATCATTCTCAGTGAGTAACCGACTCTCGGACGGGCGAGTCGGACCTCTCGGCTATTTGCCAACTCTCAATCATCTTGTTTATTTATTTAATTTTTTTTTTCATATTTATTCATAATTTTAAAAAACTGTGAACACGGATTTTTATTTGATGAAACGTACTACGATTGGTCAGGAAAATTAAAAAAAAAATTTGACAGCTGTCAAATGAGAAAATTTTTTTTTTTTTAAAAAGTGTTATTGATGTGATTTTTTTTTAAATTTCTTTTTATGGGGTTGTGTGAAAATTTGGAAAATTTTCATGTTTGGCAGGCGATTCAAATATTTTGTTTTTGTTTTGTTTATCGGTGGATTTTATATTTTTGTGAATTTTTCGCATCTGTGATTTATATCGGAAATGATTTTTAAGAACGTTTTCGATTCTCCTATTTCTACTTCTCGGCGCATTCAGTAGAAAGAAAATCGCGGGTCTATCATTATGAAATACCGGACGAGTTCAGCGGGAGGAGGAATCTCGCCTCGAGCTTCCGTTGATTTCCTCGCTCGTGCACGAAGAGGTGCGCAGTACGAGATTCCAATATTCCAAATCCACCTTCTAGTTTTTTCACTCTTCGAAATATTACCATTAGATTATTACTTAAAATTATATATCATTACTAAAAACAATTTCTCACTAAGAAATTCGCTATTAAATTTTATTCCAAAATTATATTGATATCAATTTATAATTTTATAATTTGAAAATTATTTTGCAGTTTCAATTCTTGCGATTTTTTTTATCACAGAGAATTGTGAATTAAAATTTGTTTAAAATGTGGTTATAAGATTTAGTAATGTAAATAAATTTTTTTGTTTAATCGATCTTAATTAAATAATTTTTTTTTCATTACAGCTCCAAGGTCATCGAACGCAGGGACCAACAATCTGCCGCCTATGACATTTCACTATATTCACGGTGACAATATAAGACTCTGTAACGGTGGAACGGTCGCCAGGAGGCACGAGAGCTTTTGCAAGGGTGTTACCTTCAGCGCGAGACCCGTTCGAATTGGCGAGAAGGTAAAATCAAAAAATCGATAAAAATAAATTTAAAAAACGATAAAAAAATTTTTTAAATCGATTTCAATATACCGTGAAGTAAATTTCAATAAAAAATAAAATATAATTAGCATAGACTTGAAAAAAAAATTTACGTCATAGGATAAATATTTTCACAAAAATATTTGAAAACTTTGGTTGAAATTGGAAAATATTTAGCCTAGCGTGAACTTTTGTTAAAAACACAAATTTAACGGTGTAATTTACGTTTGAGCGGTATGCAGTTTCTCAAAATAATATTTTGAGTAGAATTTCGAAGGTTCGCAGAGAGAAAACGACCATGAGAGTTAGACTGCCCACGCCTGACGTGGGTCGTCTGTGTAGGCTGCAAATTGCTTCCTTCTTTCTCTATCTCTTGCCTTGTATTTTCTCCGTGGCGCTTAAACTCAGCCTTTCTTCCTCCTCGTTAAATAATTGCAACGAAATTTGGCTAAATGTCAAGTATCAGGAGTCGAGATTTAACTCTGCTATTCTAACATTCTTACGTTGATTGATTCACAGTTATTTCACTCCTTATCCAATGCTTCATTCCATTTTCACGGAAAAATTAAATTATGTAAAGCTGAAGATGCAAATGTGACGAGATGAATGTCTCTCATGAAAATTAATGAATGAGGAAGAAAATACAGAAAGAAAAATCAAGAAAAAATGATATTTTTTAATTAAACTAAATTTAGATAAAAAAAATTATTTCCGATTAATTAGATTTAAAAATAGGAAGAAAATACGGATATAAATCTAGTCCAGTGTCTTAATGACCTAACAATTTCCAAGTATAAAAATAATTTCCAAGTATAAAAATAATTTCGATCGCTAATTGGTTGATAAATGATTTCAGGTATGCGTAAAGTTCCTGGAAACGTCCGACAACTGGTCCGGCGTGATACGCTTTGGATTCACGAGCAACGACCCGACGAATCTGCGCAACGGATTGCCGAGATACGCGTGTCCGGACCTTACGAACAAGCCTGGCTATTGGGCCAAGGCGCTGGCCGAGAGATTCGCCGAGCGTGACACCGTCCTCTTTTATTACGTCACGTCAGCGGGCGATGTACACTTCGGGGTTAACGGCGAGGAGAAGGGCGTATTCTTCAGCGGTGTCGAGACGCGCGGTCCGCTATGGGCAATTATCGACGTCTACGGGAACAGCACGGCGATCGAATTCCTCGATCCGAACAGGCAACACTTCAACAACATAAGACGCGGCACCGAGCACACGAACGAGGATCACGCTCAGCACAGCAGACACACTGCCATGGACGATGCCAGCAACGCCGGACGAGACGTCGATAGACTCATCGTATCGTCCATGCAAAATATGTGCATCCATCACGATCCCGATATCGATTTGCCCGGGCTCAGGTTTCAGCCTCCTGGCGTACTATTCACTCCGCTCGCTTTTCACTCGTGAGTATTATTTTACTGTCCTCCGTTCTTTTTCTGATTTAGACGTTTTTTTTCGTGGAACAAAAAATCAGACAATGGAGAATTTTTCTGGTCTTTTCGTTCTGCTTCTGTATTAGAAAGAAATTCGAGATTCAACTTTTTTTTATTGGTATTTTTACTAAAGTAAATTTATTTTTGTATTTATTTTTATTTTTTATAAATTTTTATAAATTATTCTATAAATATATTGATTATTTATTTTATTTTACAGAGTACGTGGTAGGAATATAAGATTCAGTAATCAGCAATGCGTCGCGACGAGAACCGACACGGAGTTCTGTCACGGATACGCCTTCACGAGTCGGCCGTTGGTACTGGACGAGCGTCTGGTCGTGCAGATATTATCGACAGAGCCGATGTACGTCGGAGCCTTGGCGCTGGGTCTGACGTCTTGCGATCCAGCGAAACTGACAGCGGACGATCTTCCGGACGACAGTGATTTGCTTCTGGACCGTCCGGAGTACTGGGTCGTGTCCAAGGACGTCGCGATGAGTCCTCAAGCCGGTGACGAGATCGCTTTCACCGTGACGCGTTACGGAGAAGTGATGATGAGCAAAAACGGCGGAGCTCCGAACGTCGTGATGCATGTGGATCAGAGTTTGAAGCTCTGGGCGTTCGTCGACGTTTACGGTAGCACGCAGAGAGTCAGGATGCTCGCGAGCAGGCCCAGCTCACCACCGAGGCAACGTCAATCGAACGGAAGTCAAATTCAACCTCCGAGCACAGTCGCCGTACCCGCGACGACCGTCAGCGTCTCTCAGCAACAGCAGCAGCAACAACAACTCGCGAACAACAGCAACGCCGCGACCGAGATCTCCAGGTTCTCCGAGATGGTTCAATTCAAACCCGTAGTCGGTGGTGGAACTCTCCTCGTCGTGAATCTTCCACCTCAGGGCCCGTATCCGGCTCCTCAACCAGCGACTCCGCAGACGACGGTTTACGCGACGACGGCCCTCTCGTCGTCCTCGTCCTCGACGTCTTCCTCCTCGTCTCATCGAAACTCCACGAACGTTCACAATATGCCAACGGTGCCTCTTTTACCCGGCTCGTCGAGACAGACCTCGTCGCCACTGACGGGCACGATGGCCAGCACGGGTTCCTCGACCTACGTCGATCCTGTCACTTATCAGACGATCGATCCGGCTCTGCCTCTACAATCATCGTCCTCCTCGTCCTCGTCGCATCTTCAGCTCTGGAGCGAGAGATTCCAACCGACTCCTGGACAACCGAGCGAGTGCTCGATCTGCTACGAGCGAAGCATCGACAGTGTTTTGTACATGTGCGGACACATGTGCATGTGCTTCACATGCGCGACTCAGCAGTGGCGAGGAAAGGGTGGCGGACACTGCCCACTCTGCAGGGCAACCATCAGGGACGTTATTAGAATTTACAGATCCTGAGTGTCGAAACCTCACGGATCGAAACGCGGTGCTCGTGCTTGATGCCCTGCTCTTTCTTTCTCTTACTTTTTCCAAAGCCTCCTCGAAGCGACGAGGCGACGAAGCGAGAGAAGACTCGATACCGTACGATGAGAATCATCGACGAGAACAAGACGGCCGGAGGGCTCATTTATGCTTCCAACCTGACTAATGTTTTTTACGCGAATCAAGACTTTCATTTCGAGTTACAGTTTCATACATTTTACAAGTTTTTGCAATCAGTTTTTTTTAATCAATAAATAACTTAGAAAAAATATGAGCCTGATGTAATTATTTTTTCTAGAGAATCATTTTTTTACAATCGACTGAAATTAAGTTTTCTTTTTCAATTTACTCTTTTTTTTTTCTGAAGAATTTTTTGAAACTTTCTTTTGGATATTTCGCACAGCGCTGAATCACTGCCTGGCCGAAATCACGGCGAATTGATCAAACATGTTCCTCTGTCCGTCTGTCTCGAGATCTCGTTGTCGGATCGTCTGCACAAAAAGAAAGAGAGAAAGACTATACGAATGATAAATGGGCATATCGTGCAGACTGTATCGTTTTTTATTTCTCTCTTGCTTGTGAAAAGTTCAGGATGTTAATAATTTCGTCTCGATTAGTAAACATATTATAATTGTATTATCAGTGTCTTACCACGGCTAGCGTTATTATTATTATAACTATTATTATTAAATATTATCATTAATTATTATTTTCATTATTATTGTCATTATCACCGATATCATCGTCGTCATTGTAATTAGTGAGCTTGTTATTCGATTAATCGATTATTTCATCACGAAATATCACGAGGAGAGAATTCTGGTCTTAAAACAGGCATTTGGACGACTTTGGACTTTTTTTCTGTTTTTTTTTGTTCGTTAGTTACTTGACGCGCCGTTTTTTTTTCGTTTCATCGTCTCATGATCCATTCCTCGTATTTCGAATCAGATTTTTCTTTTTTTTTCGGCCGCTTTATTTTTCTCTCTTCTGTTCGAGATCCGAATGGGAGGAAAGGAAAGAGCGAAGAGGCGCCGAGTAACTCGGTGTCCATTGCCAAAGAGTGCAGCGAATGACCGGGAAAAAAAAGAGCGAAAAGCTCGAAAACTTTTGATACCCTTAGCCTGGCTAAGCGAACGATCAATCGAAATTCTTTTTCACGAAAAAAAAAATTTGACTTTTTCGAAATAAATCGAGGACATTTCAAATTGACGTTGAAAATCGATTCTCAGATGCGGAGAGGAAACGAAAAAAAAAATTTAAACACTAGAGGGACAAAGAATGAGGAAAAAAGGGAAAATATCGATCACGACGAGGGAAAGAGAGAAAGGAAGAGAAAATGAAAAGTCATGCAAAGTAGAAACGCGCAATAATGCAGTAGTGAAATCTCTAGTCCAGCGAGCGGCAGCGACCACTCGTCTGCCAATCCAAAAAAAAAAGATGAAAAAAGTGAATAAGTAAGATTTTAAGGGAGGGAGAGGAGAATGCGGAGTATCATGAAAATTAGAACGAACGAGATAAATTTTATAGACAGAGAGTATGCGAGGGAGTGAGCGTTAATCGCCCAAGAAAAAAAAGAATTAATGAAAAAATAACGAAAATAAATGAAACTTGTCGGTCGACGCGAATGTGCGCAACATCTATTAGGTTATTACGAGTATAATTATTATTACTATCAATTATCATTATTATTATTATTATATCGAGCATCGAGGAAAAAAAAATTAAACGGAAATTTTTCAAAATGTCGTTTTCTTTTTTTTTTTTCAATTATTTACGAGTGTTTGGACGACTCCGTGTACTCGTGCGGCTGGAAATGAATGCTGAGAGTGTGAGAAAATGTTTCCGATAAGATTCAAAATCATTCAGGGTTTTGTCAATATTGACAAAATGTTTTTCGACTCCAAAGTGTTCTCGATTTTGAGAAAATTTTGACGCGAGTAGAAAATTAACGTAGGTAACGAAAAGTATTGAGAATTTTCAGTGGCTTTGAATATTTAGGGAAAAATTCATTTCGGCTGAATTCGCGACAATGTTTTAAAAAAAATTGAGACACGAATGATTGTCAAAGTTTTGAAAGACTTGCTCGGAAACGTGAGAATGGAAAATATAATATGGACGCGAAAAAATGAAAAAATTTGGATTGTGACTGCATTTTTTCGATGCGGAATTACGAAATCTTTTCGCCGTCCTTATCGCGTGTGTTATTTGTTATTCCTGGCTGATTTTAACGATATATGAATGGAGGTTAGTCTCGAGACGATTGGATGTAAGAAATTGAGGAAAAAAACGCTGATTAAAGTTTATACATATGTAATATAATTTGTTCAGCTGTTTTGGAGCTGTCCTACGAAATAAAATGATAAAAATGAAACAAAAATGACTTTTGTTCTAATTATTTATTCTGCATGATTCGATTTAAGTTCTCACAAGTTTTTAACATATTCGTAGTCTATTCGACTTTGGAAAAAAATTATTAAATTTATTTTTATTAAATTATTTAAATCTTCATTAAGTTGGATGTCAAATTTTCGAAAATTTTACAATTTTTATTTTAATTTCTGTATAGATTTCGATCATTTATTTTTTGGGGATTTTTGTTATGACTTTAGTCAAGAATTCCATCAATTTTATCAGTCACACTCGTAATCATCGTAATTGAAGAAATCAACGTCAATTTCCAGATCAGGAAAAAAGTGACAAGGTCTCGCTAGGATGATGCTGACAGTTGCTGGAAAAAAAAATAAATAAAAAAATAATTAAATACTTCAAATAAATACAATTTATGTAATTTAAAATTTTTTTGTTTCACTTTACGTAAATATGATTGACAGACGAGCTGCTTCACTATGCAGTAATTCGGAAATTCCTTTCCAAAAATGCAAACGGGCTGCTCGAAAGCTTCTTTTTGAGTATTGCAAGTGCTGTCGGAGCACATCGATAGATTTTCCTTTTTCGGATATTTCTTGTTACGCTTCCTTTTATGGAGTCTCTTATCATGATTCCTTTTTCGAGATTTTCCCTTCGGCCTTTTCAATTCTGGGGGCTTTGGCTTTTCCTCTGTTCGAATTTTTTCTTTCTCCATGCCCGGAAAAGTTCGAAATATTACCCCGTTCTTGTCAACCGTTTCCACCGACGTCCCATTACCGTCCTCATTTTTCTCATATTTTGGACAATTTTCGACATCTTTGTAGATTTCTACAGCTGGAATTTTATTTATGATCGATTTATATAAATTTTAATCAGAAAGATAAAATAATTTTGAAAATTTTATACAAAAATTCAGTGGAAAATTTTTGAGTTTTTGGAAAATGTAAAAAATTGTACTTGTTAATTATGTATGAAATTTTTAAGTGGAAAAACAAATATCTCACTCGCTTCTCCTTTGCATATTTGTTTCTTGAGAACGCATAAATTGGCGTACGATTTTCCTCTCGAGCAGACCGGTTTGTATTTGCTCGATTGACAATTTTGGGGACACTCGAATGGTAATGATTTTGTGTCTATCGCTTTTCCTCTTATTGCTAAAAAAAATTTTTAACAGAATTATTAATGCACTCGAAATACGATAATTTAATATTTTTTTGTATTATTCTTAGAAATTTAATTTTTACGAGACGATAAGAAAATTGTTTTTTTTTATTAATATTTTTCGATCGAACGTCGCGCGCTCGTTTGATGAAAATTGATTCAAGAAAATATCATAGATATTTTTCATTGAGAACAATGTACATTTTTCACTGTTCGCAGCACGTTAACACGTCCCCAGTGAGGTTGTTAAAAATCCACTCTCGTTTGAAGTCGAGCGCACGCGTCGTTCGAAACGGAGTGACATGACGTCAAAAAATCGAAAATTGGACAAATATTGAACAAATTAGTCACGAATCTATCACTTATTCTCAATCAAAAATCAATATCAGAAAATCATAATTAAAATTAACCAAAAACTATAAAAAAAATATTTTTATTTCTCATTTTTTTCAAAACTGACTTAAAAATTAACAAAAATAAGAAAATCGGAATAAAAAATATAATAAAATATACCAATTATAACAAAAAATCAAAAATAATTGCAAAACAATTGTCACATCACACCTTTGCATAATAAATAACACCCAACGTGTAAAAATTTATCACACGATAAAAACTCGACAATAAAACTAAATTAAAAAAAAAGAACGTCAGACGTAAAAATTA